>CM042539.1:666254-696254 GCA_023630585.1 Cranoglanis bouderius
AACATTGAAGGACCAAATCACACTAAGCAAGAGCCCATGACCCCTGCCAATAGTCTGCCTAACTGGGGCGTCACTCCTGTTGGCATGGGTTCTTTTGTCCAGTCTCCAACAGGAAGTTCACAGGTCAATGGGGAGGAGGGGTCTGTGTGGGGTAATGGAGATGCCAAGACTGCCAATAGCTCCAAGGACTCAGGCTGGGATTCAGGAAGTGGTTGGGGTCAAGGAGTAGCTTCAGGCAACCCTGGCTGGGGACAAGCCTCATCCAATGGGGACTGGGGCAAGCATTCCAGTGAATCTAAAGGGTGGGAGTCTGCAGGATCTCCCACTCAAGAGAAGCCACTCAGTTCTTGGGGCAGTGGGGCCAATGCTCCAGCTAGTGAGGGAAGCAGTGATAGCATGGATGGTCATTCTCACAGGAGGGAACACTCAAGAGATATGGCCCCACCTCTGCTGCCTGCTCAGGACATGGACCCAAGGGTTCTGTGCAACACAGGATGGGGACAGACCCCTGTACGTCAGCACACAGCCTGGGAGACAGAAGAAGCTGCACGCTCAAATCACAAGAATGATGTTGGTACTGAAGCCTGGGGCTCATCTTCAAATGCACCTCATATGGCACAACCACCATCTCATGGTAGTGTCAATCCAAGTTCTGGACCTGACTCTGGGGGCAAGAGTGATGTGCATCACCCTGCTGCAGCAACTACATCAGGCTGGGGAACGTCCCCCAGTCAGCCATGCTCTGGATGGGGTGACAACACCAAGAAACCCCCTATTGGTCCTGGGGGTTGGGGCAACCCTCCACAAGGTGGCCACAGTGGTAGCTTGCAAAAAAGTGGGCAGTCCTGGGGCTCTGAAGACAAGTCTCCTACATGGGATGACTCCCATGCCAAGGCTAAACCTCAGGGTTGGGGTGAGGGCCCCAAGCCATCCCATGGTTGGGGCACTGACCCAGGAGGGGACAGTGGTGCTGGTGATGAGTGGGGTGACTCTGGAGAAGGAAAAAAGAATGGACCATCCAGCTCTTCCTGGGAGGGAGGTGGAACAGGATGGAAAGAAAGCCCTCGTGGTTGGGGAAAACCATCCCCGGGTGGAGGCTGGGGTGATGCACAACGCTCCAATCCCTCAACACAGGGATGGAGCAGCAAGTCTCAGGAGGGTGGCAATGGCAGTAATGCTGGTGGGAGCATGGGTTCATGGGTAGGTTCAGGCTCTCTCAAACAGAGTGGTTCTGGTTGGGGAGGAAGCAATGGAGGAGGAGTAAAACATAATCATGCTGCAGAGCCCACAGGATGGGAAGAGCCCTCCCCACCCTCCATCCGACGCAAGATGGAAATTGATGATGGTACCTCAGCTTGGGGTGATCCAAGCAGTTATAATAAAACAGTTAACCTCTGGGACAGGAACAATCCTGGAATGCAGAGTAAAACAGGCTCTGAAAATGCCAACAATCCCCCCAGCAACCATCACCACCATACCCACCATAATCAACCTCCGTTGCAGGGCCATGGACATGGCGGGCCAGTTGCAACCAACAGCCATATCACTCCTGACAATACAAGCCCACATCAAGCTGTGGCTCCTCATAGCAGAGCACCCCTGATGACCACAGGTAAATGAACATCTTTGTCTTTTTTCTTCTCTGTTAACCAAGCTTTATACAGCTCATTTAAAGGATGGGTTTGGCATTATGGAAAGACACACACATTTTTGTTTAGTAAAAAGCTCACCATCTCTCTTAGCATTAAGAATGTGTTAAAAATGACCATATGCTATGAACAGTATGGCACAAAACTAAATATAGATGTTATGTCATAATTAGTTATGTTAGATATTTTATTTGCTTAAATTTGCCACTAAAAAAGATTTTTACTTTTGCAAATTGCTGTTTGTACATGTTTAGCTGCGTTTTGCTGGACTGTGTTTGAAGCGCCCCAAAATATGTTCTTTGACTAGGGCCCTTGTCTGTCACTGACATCTAGTGATACAGAATGTTAGGTACTGTGTGTTCTGAAGAGACACAGGTATGTAACAATGCAGACTGCTCAGTGCAGGGCTAGTTCAAAATACAGCTGCATTCATGTGTCCTATAGCCTTTAGCATCAGCCTTAAGCTGCAGCTGTGTTAAGTGTGGCAAGTTTCTTTTCAATGTTCTGTTGTTCTGCTATATCCATGAAATGCTTATTTTAGCATTGTGTTTCTCTTCTGTTTTTGTTGAAACATTTGAACAAAGTTTTCAGTTTCCAGCTGTATAATCCACTAGGAATTGGCATTAAAGGCATCCAAAGAATTAATGGTGGTGTTGCATTAACATATATAAAATATTGCATTTAACAACTAGTACAAAGCCCCGTTTCCCTAAGTAGAAGTTCCTACATGTTCTGCCTTCATATTGACTACATTCTAATCATATTCTCCCTGCGAATTAGTTGTTATAGTAAATAGGGATGTTTGCACGGATTTTCAGATTCCTATTTAACTAAGATGCCAGTATTCATATACTGAAATATTTAATTAGGTATTTGTTATGCCCTATGTCCATAGGAAGTCACTTAGAAGATGATGTTGCAAATGAAATGCCACGACTGGTGATATTTTGATACAGAGAGTAGCACGGTTGTGATGTGCAATTTAAAATGGGGCTGAAAAAAATTGATGGAGTGGTTTGGAGATCAATCCCATTTCACACCAGATGCAATGCTGCATGCATGGTGTATTGCAGCCATGCCACAACCCGAATGCTGCTATTGTGTGGAATGCTAATGTTTGTTTTATTCACTTGTTTTAATAAATATAACATGCAAAAATCTTTACTCACCATTCGATTATTATAAACATCACATTACCACTGTGATCACACAAAGTTTGTTTGTCAGATTAGATTTTCATTCCTCCACTCTTAGAAGTTTCACGAAGTTTGAATTTTTGTGAATGCAGAGTGTGCTCTGCTACAGTAGGGCTACAAGCTGAAATACTTAACATGCATTCATCTAACATTTTATAAAGCTTTTGCTGTGCTTTTAATATTTCTGTCATTATCTCTCGGTTACACTTGTCAAATACATGCACTGCCTCAGACATTAATTTGATTATGCCACAGTACAGAACGTTTTTCCAGGCACATGCCTGTGGGGCAGGTGAATGGTATAGTTAACTAGCTAACATACTGCCATGGATTAGAGCTGTCAAATTTTGAATTTCTGATTTTTTAGATAGATTTAACATTTTAATGCATAGACTTACTTGGTATTGCAAACATTCTTTGGCATGCTTCTGAATAGGTACTGATATTGAAATTCATTCTGACAGTATATCACAGATTGTTTAACAAAAAAAATTGACGATGGTGAAAGAAACGTTGCTTGAAAGAAAGTTTTCATTTTCACAAATTTCTATTGTTAAGAAGTGCCTAAAAAAACAATAATAATTTTGGTCAAACTTTTTCAGTGTTTTTTTCCTTATTTCAGACAGCAGAAATTCTTTACTGCTCACATAGTATGTACCAGATAATCAGAACTGAGCTGCCTGTTTGAAATAGGGATGCGCCTTAGGGCTGGTTTTAATATTTGGTTAGCTGCTAGGCGAGTGGCAAAAAAGCATATCACTGTGATAATTATCATTTTTCTTTTTTTTTCTCATCAGCAGCAGTGCATGTGTTTGTGTTTGATGATGATGATGATATAGAGGGGGGAAAAAATGAACAGGAATAATAAACTCACAGCAAACGCTTTACTGGATATCAACTGCACTGGATGTAAGGTCAGTATTCCAGCCCGTGACCCTGCTATAGCCTCACTTAAGAATTCAGTGAAAGTTCTAGCTGCCACTTAATTTAGGAATGAAAATCTCACCCGATTAACAAACTTGACAGTGACGATACATTTCTCTTGTCCCTCCCCACCAGCAAGACAATAAAAAACTGCCTGCTCCCGAGACATTTTTCCCCCACTATGACATGACTTACAGTACTGCTCTCTGCATCAAAATATTGAAATTTTCTTTTTATAATTTATCACTGATGACTTCTGGGCATATGGCATAACGAACCACCAGATAGTGATTTTAGTATTTGAATACTGGTGCCTCAAATGGTTCGCTGAGTGTTTGAATTTGCAGTGCATCCGGAAAGTATTCACAGCGCTTCACTTTTTCCACATTTTGTTATGTTACAGCCTTATTCCAAAATGGATTAAATTTATTATTTTCCTCAAAATACTACAAACAATACCCCATAATGACAACGTGAAAGAAGTTTGTTTGAAATCTTAGCAAATTTATTCAAAATAAAAAACGAAAAAAAAAATCACATGTACATAAGTATTCACAGCCTTTGCCATGACACTCAAAATTGAGCTCAGGTGCATCCTGTTTCCACTGATCATCCTTGAGATGTTTCTACAACTTGATTGGAGTCCACCTGTGGTAAATTCAGTTGATTGGACATGATTTGGAAAGGCACACACCTGTCTATATAAGGTCCCACAGTTAACAGTGCATGTCAGAGCACAAACCAAGCCATCAAGTCCAAGGAATTGTCTGTAGACCTCCGAGACAGGATTGTATCGAGGCACAGATCTGGGGAAGGGTACAGAAAAATTTCTGCAGCATTGAAGGTCCCAAGGAGCACAGTGGCCTCCATAATCCGTAATTGGAAGAAGTTTGGAACCACCGGGACTCTTCCTAGAGCGGGCCGCCCAGCCAAACTGAGCGATCGGAGGGGAAGGGCCTTAGCCAGGGAGGTGACCAAGAACCCAATGGTCACTCTGACAGAGCTTCAACATTTCTCTGTGGAGAGAGGAGAACCTTCCAGAAGAACAACCATCTCTGCAGCACTCCACCAGTCAGGCCTGTATGGTAGAGTGGCCAGATGGAAGCCACTCCTCAGTAAAAGGCACATGACAGCCCGCCTGGAGTTTGCCAAAAGGCACCTGAAGGACTCTCAGACCATGAGAAACAAAAACTGAACTCTTTGGCCTGAATAGCAAGCGTCATGTCTGGAGGAAACCAGGCACCGGACATCACCTGGCCAATACCATCCCTACAGTGAAGCATGGTGGTGGCAGCATCATGCTGTGGGGATGTTTTTCAGCGGCAGGAACTGGGAGACTAGTCAGGAGACTAGTCAGGAGGGAAAGATGAATGCAGCAATGTACAGAGACCTCCTTGATGAAAACCTGCTCAGGAGCGCTCTGGACCTCAGACTGGGGAGAAGGTTCATCTTCCAACAGGACAACGACCCTAAGCACACAGCGAAGATAACAAAGGAGTGGCTACGGGACAACTCTGTGAATGTCCTTGAGTGGCCCAGCCAGAGCCCAGACTTAAACCCGATTGAACATCTCTGGTGAGATCTGAAAATGGCTGTGCACCGACGCTCCCTATCCGACCTGATGGAGCTTGAGAGGTCCTGCAAAGAAGAATGGGAGAAACTGCCCAAAAATAGGTGTGCCAAGCTTGTAGCATCATACTCAAAACGACTTGAGGCTGTAATTGGTGCCAAAGGTGCTTCAACAAAGTATTGAGCAAAGGCTGTGAATACTTATGTACATGTGATTTATTGTGATTTTTTTTATTTTTAATAAATTTGCAAAGATTTCAAACAAACTTCTTTCACGTTGTCATTATGGGGTATTGTTTGTAGAATTTTGAGGAAAATAATGAATTTAATCCAGTTTGGAATAAGGCTGTAACATAACAAAATGTGGAAAAAGTGAAGCGCTGTGAATACTTTCCGGATGCAGTGTTGGTGCACATCCTTAGTTTGAACAGTAACAGCAGAAGCAATGCATCTGGCCTTTTTCACCTTCTCACTTTAATCAAGTTGTCAGATGACCTGTGGAGCAAAAAATTATTTTTATAATAAAGGATTATGCTGCTTGTGCGATCACACTGTCACTGCTACAATCATGGATTGTCCAGCATGTAGGTCATGCATGCATGTAATTGATTTTGGAAATGTGCACATGGGTAGTTTCAAAACTGGCGTCTGTTTACAGCATTGCCGGTACGGGCCACAGAAATGCAACTGTAAACTTTCAAGAAGGGTTGCAGTGATTACTGTCTGTCAGATTATTAGAAAGTGAAACAAATAAGTCATTTAAACTAACCTTAATAATATGTGAATTTTTGTTATGTGCGTAGTTTTTGTATCATTATTTAAAATTGTCAAATTGTCATTGGACCTGAAAATAATTTTAAGATTAGTCAAGTACCACAAATTTTGTTCGTAAAAAAAAAAAAAATAATTTTTTTGCCCTACAGTTAAGATTGCATCTCAGGAAGAAAAAAAGACTTTAAGATTAATGAGACTTGTCATGTAAACATAGAGGTGGCTTATAATATGTCCGTTGAATTAAAACCAGTTTTCTTTGCGCACTGTGAAACAATAGGAAGTGTGCGTTGAGAGTCTTGGAGCAGTTGCAGAGAAATTGAGCAGGTTGTTGGAAAACCTTTGATGCCCTCTACTGCTGGTTTCCTGCTCTGCATCCACTTTGCCAAGTCAGCACAAGACCTGGAATCTTTAGGCCAGCTGGTGCCAAAAATTAAACACACTTCGTCTGCCATCCACTCAAACTATAGTCAGCTATTTCTGCTGGCAGTTACATCTAAGGAGTGAGGTTTTTCATTTTTAGAAGGAATTTGTGAATATCATATGTCGGACATAATCAGGTTTAAGCAGTTCTAATGCTTTTGCTGTATTTGCACTCTTGACTCCATCTGAATGTGTTTAAAGCTATAGTGTGTAGGATGTTTGGTTTAAAAACTCCCTGGTTACCTGTAACAGTAATTCACATTAATTTAGTGTCAGAGCTGTTGGGATCCAAATCTCTGGTACACCTTATGCTATGTTCCATTTAACTCCTGCTACTAGGTGCAGTGGTTATGCTCCTTCACCTGGTATTCAGTAACAGTGACTGTCACACTGATGCAAACAGTAGAGTTATTATTCTCAACACTGATAATGGAGAGATCCTACAATAAGGGCAGCAGGTAATTGAGTCCTCCGGTTGGGGTCACCTCCCAATCGTATACTACTTATAAACATACATTTTACACAAGTTTGCATTACTGTCAGGATTTTTAAAACATCTATTCCATGTTTAAGTCATATTAGCAGTTGCATGTGTGCCTAAGCAAATTTTGTACAATTCACTGAGTCAATTAATTTTTCCATCGCTCCTCTCTCGTTCAGCAGGTTAGTTGAGTCCGTGCAATGAGTCCTGATCAGGTTTATTTGGTACAATTTGGAGATTGCAGTAGTAGTCTGTGTTGAGCTGGGTGTGAGAACAATCTTTTTCTAAACAAGCTTGTACAAGACTATTAGAAAATAATGATTATTAGCTATTTGAAACATTCCAGGCTGTTTGTTGTCTGCTGTATGATCGGGCTGCATATGTGGGCAAAACATGAAGAACAAATCTGAACCAATCATTTAACTCAACAGACTTAAATGACTCAAGTCTTCGAAAAGATTCAAACAATTTAACACTACCAGTGCCATACTAAATAATATGTCAGTATAGCCATTGTGTCAATACTATGTACTGTAGTCATACTGTACTTCATAGAGTGCGGCTTGGGATACAGCCCATAGAATAATTCTCATCGAAATTGTATTACCTCTTACAGTTGTAAAATTAATCAGTGCCGTGGAGAAGGATGCAACACAACCCACGTTGTGAAATGTTCTTCTGCAAGTAGCACACAATAGTAAAAACATCATGGTTGCAACATTGAATGTTTATTGTACAAGTCCATAAAAAAAAATGCTTTTTGTGGAATATATGATAATTGTAGTGTTCCTGAGGTTCCCTGTGCTTCTGTACAGGATGGGGAGAAATGCCTAATGTCCACTCCAAACCTGAGCCCTCATGGGGAGAGCCAGTGCCCTCTCCAGCAAGCGTGGACAATGGTACATCAGCCTGGGGCAAACCCCCGGGGGGCTGGAGTGACAGTAGCCCTGAAGGCTATGGCCGAGCTGGAGGCCCACCAGGATCTGCCCCCTGCAAGCCAGGTTGGTTTTCACCAGCATATCTACAGTATCTCACAAAAGTGAGTACACCCCTCACATTTTTGTAAATATTTTATTATATCTTTTCATGGGACGACACTGAAGAAATGACACTTTGCTACAATGTAAAGTAGTGAGTGTACAGCTTGTATAACAGTGTAAATTTGCTGTCCCCTCAAAATAACTCAACACACAGCCATTAATGTCTAAACCGCTGGCAACAAAAGTGAGTACACCCCTAAGTGAAAATGTCCAAATTGGGCCCAATTAGCCATTTTCCCTCCCTGGTGTCATGTGACTCGTTAGTGTTATAAGGTCTCAGGTGTGAATGGGGAGCAGGTGTGTTAAGTTTGGTGTTATCGCTCTCACACTCTCTCATACTGGTCACTGGAAGTTCAACATGGCACCTCATGGCAAAGAACTCTCTGAGGATCTGAAAAAAAGAATTGTTGCTCTACATAAAGATGGCCTAGGCTATAAGAAGATTGCCAACACCCTGAAACTGAGCTGCAGCACGGTGGCCAAGACCATACAGCGGTTTAACAGGACAGGTTCCACTCAGAACAGGCCTCGCCATGGTCCACCAAAGAAGTTGACTGCACATGCTCAGCATCATATCCAGAGGTTGGCTTTGCAGAATAGACGTATGAGTGCTGCCAGCATTGCTGCAGAGGTTGAAGGGGTGGGGGGTCAGCCTCTCAGTGCTCAGACCATACGCCCCACACTGCATCAAATTGGTCTGCATGGCTGTCGTCCCAGAAGGAAGCCTCTTCTAAAGATGATGCACAAGAAAGCCCGCAAACAGTTTGCTGAAGACAAGCAGAATAAGGACATGGATTACTGGAACCATGTCCTGTGGTCTGATGAGACCAAGATAAACTTATTTGGTTCAGATGGTGTCAAGCGTGTGTGGCGGCAACCAGGTGAGGAGTACAAAGACAAGTGTGTGGTGGGAGTGTCATGGTCTGGGGCTGCATGAGTGCTGCCGGCACTGGGGAGCTACAGTTCATTGAGGGAACCATGAATGCCAACATGTTCTGTGACATACTGAAGCAGAGCATGATCCCCTCCCTTCGGAAACTGGGCCGCAGGGCAGTATTCCAACATGATAACGACCCCAAACACACCTCCAAGATGACCACTGCCTTGCTAAAGAAGCTGAGGGTAAAGGTGATGGACTAGCCAAGCATGTCTCCAGTCCTAAACCCTATTGAGCATCTGTGGGGCATCCTCAAACGGAAGGTGGAGGAGCGCAAGGCCTCTAACCAGGTACACCCCTAAGTGACATTTTCACTTAGGGGTGTACTCACTTTTGTTGCCAGTGGTTTAGACATTAATGGCTGTGTGTTGAGTTATTTTGAGGCGACAGCAAATTTACACTGTTATGCAAGCTGTACACTCACTACTTTACATTGTAGCAAAGTGTCATTTCTTCAGTGTTGTCCCATGAAAAGATATAATAAAATATTTACAAAAATGTGAGGGGTGTACTCACTTTTGTGAGATACTGTACATCCCAAGTACCCTATAGCTAGTCATGATGTACCTGAAAATGACATTAATCAGACCAGTACAGTGGGTATAGAAAAGAATCACCCCCCTTTAAAATAATCACATTTTGTTGCTTTTCAGCCTGACATGAAGACAGACAGTTTTTGTTTTATCCAGCTGTATTTACTCAGTGCAACTTATAACATCCAAGTGAAAGATATAACACCAACATGTCAGAATAATAAAATAAAAAAAATTAAAAACCAGAATCACCGAGTTGGAAAAAAGGATCATCCCCTTGCTTTAATTTGCCTTAATTTTTTAATTACAGCCTTTAGTCTGTTGGGATATGTCTCTACTAACTTTGCACATCTAGACTTTGCAATATTTGCCCACTCTTCTTTGCAGAACTGCTCAAGTTCAGTTAAATTTGATGGTGACCGTTTGTGGACTAAAGTCTTCATGTCATTCCACAGTATTTCAATGGGGTTTAAGTCTGGGCTCTGACTAGGCCATGCAAGGACATTCACATTTTTCTCCTTCAACCACTGTGTGGTCAGTTTTGCTGTGTGCTTTGGGTCATTGTCATGTTGGAAGGTAAACCCATTGACAACTTTCTGACAGAGGGCAGCAGATTTTCCTCAAGAATATGACGGTATTTCGCCCCATTCATTTTCCATTTTCTTTTCCATACTGTCCTGACAAGTGCTTCAGTCTCTGCTGCAGAGAAACACCCCCATAACAGGATATTACCACCTCCATGCTTTACTTTAGGAATGGTGTTATTTGGATGGTGAGCTGTATTGGATTTACGCCAGACATATCGTTTGGTGTTGAGGCCAAATAATTCAATTTTAGTCTCATCTGACCATAACACCTTTTTCCATGTGGCCTCAGAATCTTTAAGGTGCGTTTTGGCAAAGTTCAGTCATGGGTGGCTTTTTTCTTGCAACCCTCCCATACAAGCCACATTTGTGGAGAATTTGTGATATTGTTGTCACATGCACACAATGACCACTCTTTGTCATAAATTCCTGCAACTGCTTCAGAGTTGCTGTAGGCCTCTTGGTAGCCTCTCTGACCAGTTTCCTCCTGGCTCTTTCATCCAGTTTGGAGCGATGTCCTGATCCAGCGAGGGTCTGTGTTGTACCAAATACCTTCCACTTCTTAATAATAGATTTCACTGTGCTTCTAGGCATTGATAAAGCCTTTGAAATTTTTTTGTATCCATCTTCTGACTTGTGCCTGTCCACAACTTTATCCTGGAGATCTTTTGATAGTGCCTTGCCACCCATAGTTGATTCTTTGCTTCAGTTGCACTACAAAATGCTCCAGGAAAGCTCTTTTCATGCTGAGCTTTTTTCTGACATGTTGGTGTTATATCTTTCACATGGATGTTATAAGTTGCACTGAGTAAATACAGCTGGGTAAAATAAAAACTGTGTCCATCTTCATTTCAGGCTAAAAAGCAACAAAATGCGATTATTTTAAAGGGGGCTGATTCTTTTCCACTGTATATGGTTTACTAGCATGGATATGTAAGGAGTAATACCAAACCGTGCGGTTACTCAAATAATGCATGCCAGGGGGGCTGTGACATTTTAATGGGGTACAGTTAGATGTTATTTTGTGAAACATCTGAGAGATAAGTTTGTTCCTGTTCTCACTTGCGTTACAGGTGCCATAAACAGCTACATTGCCTCATCAGCTTCCCCCCCCCCCCGACCAATAAGATTAAAGAATTCAGCCGCGCTGTTGTATGAAACTATAAAAAATATATTAAGTAAGGAATAATTGATGACGGGCCATTGAATAATTAGAAAAATAATGCACAACCCGAGGCCACGACGCAAAGCAGAGTTTATTCCGCTTTTACCACAGTTACCACACCTCAAGACATTGTTCAGATGTTTTATTTAAAGACATGAAACAAATTTTTTACGGATCCCATCCCAATGGAAGTAATTTATTATGCATCCCATCTCAAGCCTTTGTTGCTAATTTCAAAACATCATTTTAGAGCTAGTAGCGGAGGCTTGAGCCATTGATATGCATTGATTTCCCCCCCCCCCCCCCCCCATTTCATGCTGAAAATATAAAAATACAACATATAAATAACTATATATTGATAGGCCAACTTGTTCATAGGGTTTTTTGTTTTTCAATACTGCAGAGAAATAAAACGAATAAATAAATATTGATACTTGTTCACAGGCTTTGTTCTCTCTCTCTTTGTCCACCTCGAGTGTGCATTATTTTTCTAATATTTCAATGGCCTGTCGTCCATTTTTCCTTACTTATTTCTGGAAAATCAAACTTCTCAGTCATTTTGTTTGTTTTTAGATCTGTGTGCTGTGGTGGACAGTAGGCTAACTTTTCTGTTAGTTCAGTTAAATAGGCGAAGTGATATGGAACTGTAATACGGTCAAAACCTGCCTGGAACTATTTTAGCTGTGCATTAACTGAAAAATAATTGCACACATTAGAACGTCTGTCAGCCAATCAGAATATATATATATATATAAACCTGTGATTTGCAACCAGCTGTCAGTGCCGTGCTGTTATAGAAAACATCTTCTGTACAAACGCACTGAAGAATTCAATGTCACTATGTTATGACAAGTTCATATTGAGATTTCTTTTTTTAATTGTTGGTGTAGTGCTAATACATTCTAAACACAATAAGGTTTCAGAACCTATACTGAACTATACTGACCTCTGCTGTTAAGTGAATGCAATGCATGATCTTATGTATTTGGTTGAATTCCAGTTATTGATGATGAGCTGGTTCCTTGGGTATTTGCAGGAATTTAAGTTGTAGTTTTCTATTATCTATTTTTTTACAGCCTCTAAATCTATGCAAGATGGCTGGGGAGGTGGAGAGGACATGGGCCTGTCGACAGGGCAGTGGGAACAGGAAGAGGGTGACATGTGGAACAGCACAGCCTCTCAGGAGAGCAGCTCATCCTGCAGCTCATGGGGCAACCAGCCCAAGAAAGGTTCTCAGAAGGTCAGTAAAGACAAAGAAAGAGAGTTTACTTACTCGCATTCACATTCTTCTTTTATACGTTAGGTGTAATTGGTGTGTAAAGTAAATGCTTATAAGAATAATGTGGATGAAGACAGCAAACGTTGATCTTTTATGATCTTACAGACGAAGGTTCCTAACAAACAAGACGATGCCTGGATTATGACCCGTCTGATTAAGCAGCTGACAGATATGGGTTTCCCTGTGAGTGTTAAACATGCCTCATTAAACAGTTTTTTAGAAGTACTGTTGTAATGTCTAATTAATATACAGTAATCAGCAAAGACAGTATAGGCTTTTAATGCAGTACTTGCATACAGAATTCCATGACGTGCATTCTGATGCATTTTACTTAATATGCGTCTACAGAGAGACCCTGCAGAAGAGGCTTTGAAGAGCAACAATATGAACCTGGACCAGGCCATGAGTACGTTTAGCCAGATTCACTTCAGTTGAGTGATTTAAACATATTTAGCATTTAAAACTTGGTGCATGTTTCTGTTGTAGGTGCCCTGTTAGAAAAGAAGACTGAATTAGATAAGCGAGGGTTGGGAATCTCTGACTACAGTAATGGCCTTGTCAACAAGCCAATGAGCTGCAGGCCTTCAATCATCTCCAAAGACTCCTCCTCAGACCGTTCTGCCTTCCTGGACAAGGTAGCCTAATCATCTTTCTCTTCCATATCTGTTACAAATGGCATGTTTTACACTAGCCGGTGTAAAACTTTATCGTGGGATATTTTCCACTGCAGGACGGAGGACTAGTGGACGATGCCCAAACTTCACCATTTATGCCTTCTCCCAGCCTGAAGCTCCCGTTGGCTAGTGCTGCTCTCCCTGGCCAGAGTCTTGGGGTCACGATGCAAAACTTGAACAACAGACAGGTCAGGGAGAGGAGAGGGAATGTTGATTGTTCTTTGACATACCATGTTTCCCTCCATCATTCTAAAAGAATTTGTTCCTCATTGTTGTTTGGTGTGTGTAGATGCAGAGTGGCATTTTTGGCAGTAGTGGAACAGCACAAACCCGGGCCCTGCAGCAGCCTCCTCCTCAGCCAGCAGTGCCACCTCTCAACTCCTCCCAGCCTAGTCTACGTGCTCAAGTGCCTCAGTTTCTCTCCCCTCAGGTGAGACAAATTACAGTGTAGCCAGGAATTAATTTTAGGGGGATTGATGAAATGTACAAAATTAAATCATTGTTTGATCTGTACAGTTAAATTGATAAATGTGACAAGCTTCTACATTTTGGGTGAGTACTAGACAGTAGAAGCAGTGGCATTCTGCCAGTGACATTAATAGGCATAGGAAATGAATTAGGACCGTTCCAATGAGCATGATTAAAATAACCATGTATTTTAGGTGTATTTTAACAGTGAGAGACAGAATAACACCAAAAAAATCCAGAAAAACGCATTTCAAAAAAGTTATAAATTGATTTGCATTTTAATGAGGGAAATAAGTATTTGACCCCTTGACTTAGTACTTGGTGGCAAAACCCCTGTTGACAATCACAGAGGTCAGACGTTTCTTGTAGTTGGCCACCAGGTTTGCACACATCTCAGGAGGAATTTTGTCCCACTCCTCTTTGCAGATCCTCTCCAAGTCATTAAGGTCTCGAGGCTGACGTTTGGCAACTCGAACCTTCAGCTGGGATTAAGGTCTGGAGACTGGCTAGGCCACTCCAGGACCTTAATGTGCTTCTTCTTGAGCCACTCCTTTGTTGCCTTGGCTGTGTGTTTTGGGTCATGCTGGAATACCCATCCACGACCCATTTTCAATGCCCTGGCTGAGGGAAGGAGGTTATCACCCAAGATTTGATGGTACATGGCCCCGTCCTTCATCCCTTTAATGCGGTGCAGTTGTCCTGTCCCCTTAGCAGAAAAACACCCCCAAAGCATAATGTTCCCACCTCCATGTTTGACGGTGGGGATGGTGTTCTTGGGGTCATAGGCAGCATTCCTCCTCCTCCAAACACGGCTAGTTGAGTTGATGCCAAAGAGCTCGATTTTGGTCTCATCTGACCACAACACTTTCACCCAGTTCTCCTCTGAATCATTCAGGCAAACTTCAAACGGGCCTGTACATGTGCTTTCTTGAGCAGGGGGACCTTGCGGGCGCTGCAGGATTTCAGTCCTTCACGGAGTAGTGTGTTACCAATTGTTTTCTTGGTGACTATGGTCCCAGCTGCCTTGAGATCATGAACAAGATCCTCCCGTGTAGTTCTGGGCTGATTCTTCACCGTTCTCATGATCATTGAAACTCCACGAGGTGAGATCTTGTATGGAGCCCCAGACCGAGGGAGACTGACAGTTATTTTGTGTTTCTTCCATTTGTGAATAATCGCACCAACTGTTGTCACCTTCTCACCAAGCTGCTTGGCGATGGTCTTGTAGCCCATTCCAGCCTTGTGTAGGTCTACAATCTTGTCCCTGACATCCTTGGACAGCTCTTTGGTCTTGGCCATGGTGGAGAGTTTGGAATCTGATTGATTGATTGCTTCTGTGGACAGGTGTCTTTTAGATTCTCAGCTCCTTACCTGTGTAAAAGACACCTGGAAGCCAGAAATCTTGCTGATTGATAGGGGATCAAATACTTATTTCATTCATTAAAATGCAAATCAATTTATAACTTTTTTGAAATGCGTTTTTCTGGATTTTTTTGTTGTTATTCTGTCTCTCACTGTTAAAATACACCTACCATTAAAATTATAGACTGATCATTTCTTTGACAGTGGTCAAACGTACAAAATCAGCAGGGGATCAAATACTTTTTCCCTCACTGTATTTGATACTTTATTTGTCTTAAGGACTCATGAATAAGCAGTCAGAATAGTCAAAAAAAATTTGGCAGGTTGAAAACCTGAAATCCCATCCCCTAGCTAAGTGTCTGTACACATGCTCTGAGTTTCACACTTCCACATGCTAGCATGTCAGTCTAAACAGACAAGTCAACTTGTGATCTCTCAACAACTAGAGATATATGTGGTGACTTGTTTTAAGGTATTTTGTTGTCTCATAGGTTCAAGCACAGCTCTTACAGTTTGCAGCAAAAAACATTGGTCTCAACCCTGCACTTTTAACCTCACCAATAAACCCTCAGCATATGACCCTGTTGAACCAACTCTACCATCTGCAACTGGTGAGTGTCAATATGAGGCAGCACTACATGTCAAGATCAGAAAAAGACTTTTGATCAGTATACAGTGGGTATAGAAAAGAATCCCCCCCTTTAAAATAATCGCATTTTGTTGCTTTTCAGCCTGAAATGAAGACGGACACAGTTTTTGTTTTATCCAGCTGTATTTACTCAGTGCAACTTATAACATCAGTGAAAGATATAACACCAACATGTCAGGAAAAAAAATATATATATATATAGAATCACTGAGTTGGAAAAAGGATCACCCCCCTCCTAAAAAAGACTTGTAAACTCAATAAGGTGTAGCTAATCACCTTCTCAATGGCACACAAAGCCATTTGACTTTCAACTGTGATCAGCCGTGGTCACTTTGATTAGCTCAGCATGAAAAGAGCTTTCCTGGAGCATTTTGTAGTGCAACTGAAGCAAACAGTCAACTATGGGTGGCAAGGCACTGTCAAAAGATCTGCGGGACAGGCACAAGTCAGGAGTTGGATACAAAAAAAAATTCAAAGGCTTTATCAATGCCTAGAAGCACAGTGAAGTCTATTATTAAGAAGTGGAAGGTATTTAGTACAACACAGACCCTCCCTGGATCAGGACGTCGCTCCAAACTGGATGAAAGAGCCAGGAGGAAACTGGTCAGAGAGGCTACCAAGAGGCCTACAGCAACTCTGAAGCAGTTGCAGGAATTTATGACAAAGAGTGGTCATTGTGTGCATGTGACAACAATATCACAAATTCTCCACAAATGTGGCTTGTATGGGAGGGTTGCAAGAAAAAAGCCACCCACGACTGAGCTTTGCCAAACGCACCTTGAAGATTCTGAGGCCACATGGGAAAAGGTGTTATGGTCAGATGAGACTAAAATTGAATTATTTGGCCTCAACACCAAACGATATGTCTGGCGTAAATCCAATACAAACCCACCATCCAAATAACACCATTCCTACAGTAAAGCATGGAGGTGGTAATATCCTGTTATGGGGGTGTTTCTCTGCAGCAGGAACTGGAGCACTTCTCAGGATAGAAGGAAAATGGATGGGGAAAAATACCGTCAAATTCTTGAGGAAAATCTGCTGCCCTCTGCCAGAAAGTTGTCGATGGGAAGAAGGTTTACCTTTCAACATGACAATGACCCAAAGCACACAGCAAAACTGACCACACAGTGGTTGAAGGAGAAAAAGGTGAATGTCCTTGCATGGCCTAGTCAGAGCCCAGACTTAAACCCCATTGAAAATCTGTGGAATGACTTGAAGACTGCAGTCCACAAACGGTCACCATCAAATTTAACTGAACTTGACCAGTTCTGCAAAGAAGAGTGGGCAAATATAAGTCTAGATGTGCAAAGTTAGTAGAGACATATCCCAACAGACTAAAGGCTGTAATTAAAAAATTAAGGCAAATTAAAGCAAGGGGGTGATCCTTTTTCCAACTCACTGATTCTGTTTTTTTTTTATATTTTTCTGACATGTTGGTGTTATATCTTTCACTTGGATGTTATAAGTTGCACTGAGTAAATACAGCTGGATAAAACAAAAACTGTGTCCATCTTCATTTCAGGCTGAAAAACAACAAAATGTGATTATTTTAAAGGGGTGTGATTCTTTTCTATACCCACTGTAGATGACAAACCAAAGTCTTCCTCCATTCACATTGATTTCAGTGCAATAATCTTTAATGAAATGTAAGGTGTTCTGTGTTTGTGCAGGCATACCAGCGTTTACAAATTCAACAGCAGATGTTGCAGGCACAGCGTAATGTTTCTGGCCCTATCAGACAACAGGAGCAGCAAGTAAGCTTATCACTTTCTCTCAGAAAAACCTGTCCATGTTTTCTAGTCAGGAGCAGAAGGATATAACACACTGCTTATTTAAAAAAGTGTACATGGTATAGGATATAACAGGGTTTCTCAGACTTTTTACAATTTCTTTAAGATTCCAGTGGACATTTATAGGCATGATAATTTTGATAATGGTCATTTGTGGTTTCCACCACAGTAGCAAAATCATAGGTCCGTTGGCTATGTCTCATGGACCCCTGGGGACCACGGATCCCACTTTAGAACATTGGATGCAGTTATTCGGTGGTTGACGTAATCTTGATGTAATCATGTAGCGTTTCAATGTCAACAATGGGAACATCAAGTTGTGAATGTTATGGAGGGAACTCAAGACATTCTGCAGATCATCAAAATGGTTAAAACATACTAATTTAACATGTCTTTCTCTGTGTGTGTGTGTGTGTGTGTGTGTGTGTGTGTGTGTGTGTGTGTGTGTGTGTGTGTGTTTGGTAGGTTGCACGTACAATCAATAACATGCAGCAGCAGATCCAGCAGCACCAGCGGCAGCTGGCCCAGGTTCTGCTGGTGAAGCAGCAGCAGCAGCAGCAGCAGCCTCCTCCCTCTCATCCCAGCCTGCATCCCAGCACAGGCAAATCAGCACTGGACACATTTCCTTCACACCAACAGGCATCAGGCCTCTCTGTCTCTGACCTGCCGACCAAAGAGCCGCAGTCTTCTCCCAGCTCCTTCTCCTCTTATACTCTCTGTGAGTATTGGTTCTATCTTTCTGTCTCTCCCACTTTGGCAATAAAATAAGCTGTCTATGAAAGTGAGTGTTGATAGCATTATGTGAATTAAACATTTAGATCTTCATCCCACGTCTCCTTGTCTAGCTGGATTGAACCCCAACATGAATGTAAACTGCATGGAGGTGGGAGGTCTGTCCATGAAGGACTCTCCTCAGCCTCAGTCGCGCCTGTCACAGTGGACGCACCCCAACTCCATGGAGAATCTCTCTGGCAGCTCCTCGCCTATGGAACCTGGCCTCAACAAGCATGGTACAGATCTGATTTTGCTTTATATATCTATAGACATAGGTTATGCAGATACACATTTAATACAGATACAGTTAATACAGATTTAACACAGTGTATGTGTTTCTGTCTCTTCCCCTCTCTGTTTTTTCTCAGGTGCCATCTCTGCAGGTCCAAACCTTGGTGCTCCAGGTAAACCCACTCTGGACGACTCCTACAACCCATATAACCTGATGCAGGGCACTGACTCTCCTGCCAGTCCACTGGTGACCCCGGACAGCTGGGGCCAGAGCAAGAATGCCAATGACAAGATGTCCAATGGGACCAACATCAGCTGGCCACCAGGTCAGTAACTGTTGAACTTGATCTTGCTCAGCCCTTTGTAGACTAATAATGAACTAAAAAGCAGTATATCTTAGCTTATGCGATTCCAAGTATTTGAGTCAGTCTTGTAATGACCAATTTGAACTACATCAGAGTTCTGCCCAGGAGTGCCCTGGAAAGGACTACAGAATATTGACCCTGAGACAGACCCCAATGTGACCCCAGGAAGTGTTCCCAGTGGCCCCACCATCAACACCAACATTCAGGATGTGAACCGCTACCTGCTCAGAGACAGGAGTGGAGGTGAGAAGACAAAGAAGGGGAAAAATGACTTAGCAGTGATCTAGCAAACTTTAATAGCAAAAGATTTGGTCAAGAACAAATAATAGGCTGCAATGGGCTTATTTTGTATTTCTAAGTCAGCACCACCAGTTTTTATTTATTGCTATTTTTTGTCCCATTTCTTCCTCATCCCCTGTGTTCTTGCGTGATTTATTTTGGGCCACACAGGCTCCTCCCCAACAGCTTCTCAGTCTGAGCCTCCCAGCAGCGATTGGCCAGTGAATGGCTACAGTAGCTCTTTTAGTCTGTCTTCCTCTGAAACAGACAGCACAGGTACAGCTCCCAGAATCCACCTCTTGCCTCACCACCCCACCTCTATTCCTAACCTACAGTATCAGTAGGTTCCTGTGTGGCTCGCGGCCCAAAGATTTATCCCATTCCCTTACCCTGCATTCACACTAGCGAGCGACAGTTTGTTTTTTGTAGTTTGTTTCTTGTGGGCGTGAGACTGGGCGTGGAATGGGCGCTACTTTCTTTGCTTGTGAGCATGTACCATCCATCCAGTGGCCAAAATATATAGCCTACAGCACTCAGTTACTACAATATATATTTATATATAATATATACTATACAAATAATTTATGCAATATTTATTTGTCTTTAATATGTATTTAAAGGTAATAATTAATTTAAAATTAATTAATTAATTAATTAATATTTTAATCAAGTGTGAAAATTGGTTTACAAGTTGCATGCCAGGCTTTGTATTAGCTGTTAACAGATTTACTGTACTAGCTACAAGCACTCACCAGAGACACCACTGATCTCTGATACTTCCAACCCTGCTTCATTTTTCTTTGTAATGCCTTTATGTATTTAATGAGAGGTTGTCTATGGCAGGATAAGATCAAAACACAGTTGTAAGTTTTTCTTGCATTTTTTTTATCAAGCAGAATTTAAGAAGTAATTGCAGGTAGGAAAGTTGTGAGAGGGAGAATGAGAAAATGTTGTACCACGCACGTCTGAGGAATCATTCAAACGAATTGTTTGGATTTGTCTCTTTATCACATCATACCTAATTTGCATAAAGTTGAAAATCTAAGCTCATGTGTTGTTTGTCACGCTGTTTCTTTGTCAGGAAAATTGCAGCTCTGTGTTGTGCACGTACAAAGAAAATGAATGGTCACCTGTTGCTTTGTTGCACGCTAGTGTGAACACAAGGTTATATTGCAGCACAGTAATTCTGCTATCACAGTGTGCCTCTTCTGAGAAATACAATTCCCTGTTTCACCACTTATGTTAGTGGGGTAGTAGTTTGGTGTGTAGTGTGATCAGCAGCTATATGTTGGGTTAAATTAGTGAGGAAAGATGACTGTGTGCAGTATTTCTTTTGTTTTCACAAACCTCATATGTCATGAGAACCCCCCACTCCCATTTCACCGATTTCTTCAGTAGTTTTGAACTAAGTTCTATTGTTAATCAGTTGTTTTTCACACCTCTGACTGCTCATGCAGGCAAGCTCTCAGACATGAAATCCACTTGGTCGCCAGGACCCATCTCACACACGCAGGCCTCACTGTCCCATGAGCTGTGGAAGGTGCCTCAGGGACCGAGGAACACTACAGCCCCCACCCGTCCTCCACCTGGCCTGACCAATACCAAGCCTTCCTCCACCTGGGGGGGCAACAGCCTAGGCTTGGTGCCCGGCTGGAGCGGTTCTTACTCCTCAGGTACTTCTTAAAAAAATAAATAAATAAAAAACTTTTTTGATTTTGTGACTTCTTTTCGAAATCCAGCCGCAATGGCTCTTCCTTCATTAAAATACAGTTTGCTGTGTTCAGAAGCTTGATTCGTTTGTACCTGTAGAAACTCGACAAACATGAAGGTCTTTTGGTTGTCATTTTTAAAATATAGCTCATTAGTTTTATTATCAATATCATATGTGTTTTATGTAAACAGGTACCACATGGAGTACAGACAGCTCCAACAGGACCAGCAGCTGGCTGGTACTAAGGAATCTCACACCCCAGGTACAGCAAGAAGACTAAATAAACATCCACATTCTGTAATTAAAACAGCTTGTTATTTATTATTTAAATGTGTGTGACCTGGTCTGTCTTCTAGATTGACGGCTCTACTCTGCGGACGCTGTGCATGCAGCATGGCCCCTTAATCACATTCCACCTCAACCTGACGCAGGGCAACGCCGTGGTGCGCTACAGCTCCAAGGACGAGGCTGGCAAAGCCCAGAAGTCCCTGCACATGTATGTGCTGCTATGCTGTTTTTCTTTCCTATATGGAGTATTGTAGGGAAAACCTGGGTAAACCTTATTTGTAGCTAACTGTACTTCTCATGTACATACACTAGATCCACTGATAAGTTACAGATGAGAACTGCAATTTCGGTTCTTTGCTGCTTCACGTTCACATGTATGCAGATATCTTTTTTTGCGGGACATTGCACAATTCAGCTGTCTAATGTATCTTAGAGCTATTCTTGTTTACTGTAATTATCACAAGTGCATTACAATGCAACAAATTTACATTTACACCATTTACATTTACAGGGACTTTGGCAAAGTCATTTAGGTCTCCCAAAAAACATATCCTTGTGCTAGTATGAATAGGTCAGTGTCTAAGAATTACTCTCGAGCTAAAATCCTGTTTTTAAAAGAGGTAAGTTTCAACTATGAAAAAAAATCGCACAACAATTTATGAAAGTTGAAGCTTTGGAAGCTGAGCTGTTTGAGTAGAGTGTATAGATGGGAAGGTGAGAGAACTGGACAGACTAAAACCCTAAAACGCTGCTGCATCACTCTCTTTAGTTAGAGATAAAGTGAGTGCCAAATCCCACTGCACAAGTATCAGCAGGTAGCCAAACGGCATTGTGGGTAATGTAGGAAACTGTTAAACAAAGTGAAAGTAGACCAACATGTTGATGGAAAAAATCAACTCAGAATTTTAGTACATCCTGGATGGCATTGAAGAGAACAGGTTCATGGTGGTGTTCTATTTTGTTTGTTTGTTTGTTTTTTTTTACTTTAAGTGTTTGGTGAAGAGGTAGGTCTTCAGTCTTCACAATTGGTTAGTAAATTGTAAATTGTTGTCCTTCATTTGTTGTACCACTGGCACTTTATCCAATCCGATGTCTAGTTTCCCTGTGCTGTATTTTGCACCATGAGCCTCAAGGCAAATCTTTTGACTCACTTTGTGTGTGGGGATTGGAGTTGACTTGATTTCATTCTGTTTGTGCAGGTGTGTGCTGGGCAACACCACCATCCTGGCAGAATTCGCTGGAGAGGAGGAGGTGAACCGCTTCTTTGCACAGGGTCAATCCCTCACACCCACCACCAGCTGGCAGGCCAACCCGGGCACCAATCAGACACGACTAGGGGGTGGAATGTCTGCCACTTCGCATCCCATTGGCCACTGGAACACCGCCAGCCTGGGAGGAGGCGGAGCTGGCAGTGCAGCTAAGGCAGGCAACGAGCTGCTATGGGGGGGTGTGCAGCAGTACTCTAGCCTTTGGGGGCCGCCCAGTACAGAGGAGGGCCGAGTGGTAGGCAGCCCAACCCCTATTAACACGTTGCTTCCTGGAGACCTGCTGAGCGGAGAGTCCATGTGAGGGAGTCGACTCAGGAGGAGAATTATGAATATTAAAAAGAAAAATGAACATGAAACAAAAAATAATAAATAAATAAAAAACTTGAAGAAATATAATTACACAGGAGCAAAAACCAAGCAAAATCATGTGGTGATAATCAGCATAAGTGGAACTGTGAACCAAGAGACAGGAGGCTGAAGATACACTTGTAGAGGCTGCTGACCTTCTTCCTCTTCTCCTCCTTTTTATTTTGCATCATTTCAGTGGATTTTTGTGTTGTTGTTGTTGTTTTTTTCATGTGAGGCTTTGGTTACAGTATTTTCTAAGACTTTTGGAGAAGAGCAAGTGACTAAACTAAAAGGAAACAGAACCTTTAATTACAAACTTTCTCTTAATAACTGAAAACTGTGTGAAACTGTATTTTACTACAACTGATCAGACAAGCTGCCATTTTTAAATGTCCCCTGGCACAAGCTCCTCATCACCCCAGATGCACCGTACAAGCCTTCCTCCCTACTCCCCCAAAGAAATGCATCATTCCTATCAGCCCTTCCCTTTAGATTTATCCATTGCTTTTTGTTCATCTGTTAGCCTGGTGGGTTCGTTTAACAGCACTAAACTAGCCTTAACTGCTTACCAGCCCCATCTCCCACACATTCACTCTGGGCTTACAGAAGAGATGGATCCGAGAATTGCACATTTTTCCTCACTTTCGAGCCAGCAGAGAAGAAAAGTTCCATTCTTGACTTGGCACACAGGCCACAGCACACATCTGCTTTTCCTCCAGACCTCAGCCATCACCCTCGTCTGTCTGCATCACTATTAAAGGGACAGACGTGCGGCTGGTGCTTACTCATCTGCAGGACAGGCTGAGCAAATAGTTGCCAGCGTGTGTGTGTTTGTGTGCTGCATTAACCACTGTCTTCGGAACTTTTTAACAAAACACTCGGAACACACCACACAGAACGAACGGTCAAAACACGTTCATTTCCTTCTCTTCTGCTCCATGAATGACCTCAGTTATTTGTGACCCAGTGGGAAAAACAAAATCATGTTTGTCAGACGTGCAATATGCCACAGACTCTTCCGTCCATCATTATACAGAGCTTATGCTGGTGAAGTTTCCTTTCTTTTCTAAATTGGAGGTGGGGGCACAAAAACAATTTGTTGCCCCTCATCCACCAAGCGCGGGGAGAAAGAGGAAGACTTTTTTCAAGGTGTGTGAGCCTGTAGTGAAGACGATCACTAGCACTTCCTTAAAAGACACAAAGTGACCATAGCAGGATGCGGGCTTCAAACCAAATAAGTGTTTCTTGTAACCCAGTAGACAAGGTGCATTTTCTGTTGTATTTGGTACAAAATAACAGAACAAAGAGACTGGTTTGAAAAATGGGTGATTTATCATAGCACTTACCAAGAGCATCAAGCTCCAACTTCAATGCCAACAAATCACACATGGAAAGCTGGAACTGAAAAAACGCAAAGAAAAAGCAATCTACATAGCTTTTCCATGCTCTGTTTTTTTTTTTTTTTTGTTTGTTTTTTTTTAACTCTAAATGGATTTTTTTTTCCTTATGTCCCTCCCTCGGATGGACGTCAAATGGTAGCAAATGAAGGGTAGTTTAAAGAAAAAAAAAACATGCAAAACTGATTCTGAAGCATTCTCGTGTGTGTGTGTGTGTATATATATATATATATATATATATATATATATATATATATATATATATATATATATATATATATATATATATATATATATATATATATATATATATATATATATATATATATATATATATATATGCATATATAGATAGATAGATAGATATATATATATAGATATATATCAAAGTAAATATTACTGTTACAGTACTCCAAAATTGTTAGCCTTTTGTCTGGAGATGCTAGACATGTCCATATGTGGTAACAGATCCTGCGGGGCCCTTACGCCTGGCGGCCCCACCTTCCTTGGATAATAAGTGTGGCCACTGAGTGCCTATCTGTTGTGGCGCCCGCTGTGCCCACGCTGACTCTGACGCCACTGTGCCGGACCGGTGCGCCCGATGCCAGAGCGTACTTGGAGCTGCTGTTTGGCCTGGCGCAGAGTGGCAGCTCTCTCAGAAATGGCCCGACAGTACTCTTGCGCCAGCATTTGACCTCGTCTCAACTCTCTTAAAACTCTCTTTCTTTTTCATGCAAAGATCACTTTAGCTGGAAGTGGACAAGATCCTTTCACGTCATTTTCAATTATTGGTTGTATTTTTATTTTCTTTTTTTTATTCCCTGGAATCGCAAGTGTTGTTATTTTCTTTTGTCAACATTGCTGTTATTGTTGTCTTTATGATACTTTATGCTCTTTAAGTGTGTGAGTGTTTGTGTGTGAGTGAGTGTGAGTGAGCGTTGAACTGAGTGAGAGTTCATGCAGTGGTCTTTTACAGTAGCTGCTCTATACCAGCCCCTTTCACTGCACATATGCAGGAACATTTGGAGAAAGAGGCATGTCTACGCTTTTTAATTGCAACAGTTCATGTTACTATGCCATGTCAGCAGACCATGCTGATCTAGAATGACGGTTTGGGGATTTTCCTTTTCCAGGTTGCTTTTATGGATCGACTGAGTTTAGGGCACATCCTACTGGAATTAGGTAGCTGTATTTAAGAGTATTAGACATGCTCAGCCTGCCTGCTACCTCTCCATTACCCAGTCTCTCTCTCTTTCCTTCTGTCTGCTTCCTGTTTATTATTATGGCACTGTCCTGCAAGGCTGTACTCATACTGGTGCTGAAGACAAACAACACAGCGCAACTCTTTCTTTACCACTTCTCTTTATTGTAGTAATAAAAGCAAATTACAAGAGAGACCCTCTATTTCTATGCAAAGTCTGAGTGAGAGGTACATGTTCACGGTCACTCAATACAGCCCATCATTTCCTGACTTTTTTTGGGTTTTTTTGTCTAGCGTTTGCTGGTTTCTGAGCAGGCAGCTTCCTGTTACTGTGGCCTTCAGTGTTCATATGTTTGCATCTCTGAACGCCACTCCCAAGAAATCATCCTACATGTCTGAATTTAGCCCTTAGTGCTTTCTCTCTGAATGACTTCTTAAACTATGTGCATGCAATCTCAGGGCAGACTCAGAGAACTCCAACCTTAGTTTACCCAAAGGAGGGAATTGATATATTGTTCAATCATTTTGTTTGTTTGTTTTTTTGTTTTTATTTGCAATCTTATATTGCTTTAGATGTATTTCATATTGGTTAGAATGAGTGCGTCCGTAATGGTGGGAGTATCGGGAAATCCTTTTTGTGTTTGCCTTTCTGAGTATGAGTTCTTCAGCATACACCCTCTTTTCTGTGATGTTACCAAAAATGTTAATTGACACCCATGATTCTCGAACATGGAAAAAAAAAGAGAGAGATGTCTGTGAAACTTGGGCTTTATAGATTTCCACAGAACTTTTTTGTAGATTGTTGAATACATGGAGTTGGAAAGGTAGAATGCAGGCTGGCATTAAGACTGACGGGTAGCACCTTGTCCCAGACATTAAAATTCTCCAGGAAGGACTGCTGCAAACTAAAACAGGGATTCTTAGGTATGCTGTAGATGGTTTATGTTAATGTGGGCGCATCATTTTTTTTTTTTTAAACCAAAAATGAGAGATTTGGCCTGTGATTTGCTTTTAGGAAACTTCAAAACCTATAGTACACTCTTGGCTGAAGTGCTTCTTTCTGCAAGCCTTTTATGGCCTAATGCAGCAAATAGCTGACTGTGGAGATACTTTTACTGATGGTATTCACTTCTGTTCTAACCAAGGAGTAGAGCACAAGAGCAGACTATTTTTCATTGGTCAAGGTCCACATAGGTGCCAGCTCTATGATTTGGCTCTGGAACTCAAGCACTAGAATTAAATATCTCATATTTAGGCCCAGTTTAAAATGTATGCATACTTTGTTAAGGATGACACCTCTCATTGTAGTGTCTGTTACAGACACATCTGTCTTCTGTATTCCCCGTTCACATTGTCAGTGACACGGAGCAACAAAGAGGCTGTAATTGGTTCACATCGAGAGCTGGCCCTTAAAAGGCTGTCCCATACTGCATACTAGCATCCTAAACAATATGGTGAACCAGCATACCGCTTGTTGTAGGTAAGCTACGGCAGTGTACACTTTTTACATAGTGCTGGTTTGCAGTTTGGGACAGAGCCAGCAACAGGAGGTGACACTATCGTTAAAAACATCCATATTCTTTGGTTTCTAACAGAAATAGAATGCTGTAGATAAATGTTGTGATCAGAAACACACATATTGCTAAAAAGGGTAAACCTTTAGCAATATAATTTTATGTGAGGGCTGGGATATTGTTCTTATGTTCTTGTAGGAGATTGTTAACACCCCAGTGATATTCATAAGTTGGTGCCTATGGACCTATTGCATCAGGACAGAAGCACATGTCAGTTGGTATCAAGTCTTGAAAGGGGAAAGGCCCTAGTGAGTGACACTAGTAACAATAACTATTGCCTGTCTTTTTCCCCTTTTTATTCCAAACTGCCTTGCTTTAAACTGTACGCAAAGCCACCAGACTGTCACATTCAGAAGTGGGGTAAAGTGATAATCCCCCAGAACACCAAGTCACCGCTGCAGCAGTCCCGTACGGCTTGTCTTTCTGTACCTCACTAAATATCCAGTCCACTACTGTGGATTTGTTTTAGGACTAATGCACCCCCCTCCCCAACATTCAGAATGGCTGTAATGCAGCTTGAGCAAAAAAAATATATATATATGTATTTTGTTTTTTTAATAAATTAAAAAAGGGCGGGGAAGAGATCAGCTCGAAGAGAATCCAATCTTTTCTAAGGTCTTGGGTAGATTATGCACATACTGGTTTATATACATGCATATTTGAAAACTTATGTATGTATATAGCTGGTTATCTCTTTCCACTTTACCTTAATTTACTCTCCCAGGCCAATTTAAATGCCAACACCTATATTTTTCTCTGTGTACCCATATTGAAAGTATAAACATATCAAAATTATACAAAATGAAAGATATACTAATACTTGAATCAAAAGAAGCGCCAATAATGTAATGTGAAACTTTTTGTAATGATTTTTGTCATTCATACACTTCCAAGCTTTTTGATAACATCAGTTCAAAATGAACTAAAAACATAAAAACATTTGTGTGGAGAAAAGCAAAAAAAACAAAAAAAAAACAAAAAAAAAGCAAAATGACATCTATTGTACGTGTGTTTGCACAAGACTGTGTGTGTGTGTGTGTGTGTGTGTGTGTGTTCTAATGGGTGAATGACTGTGATTGATAATGTCTGTACAAGTGGGCAAAGGTTCAAAATATAGTGTGCGCTCTTATAGTGGGTTAGTTCCCACTTTATGGTTTAATTCAGTATCTTTACAGGTTATTTGCCCTTTTTTGCCTTTTTTGCTAGTCTGTAGTCAGAAACCTATTTGGATGTGTATTGTTATTAGCTTCTAGCGTTGCACTGAGTGTCTGCCTCCCCTCTTTCAGCTAATCATACAACATGAAATAAAGTACTGAGGGATACGGTGACAATTCATGTGTTAATGTTTACTCAAGGACTTAGAGGAAAAAAAGTGTGTTTTTATCTGTAATATGATTATCTACTTTATAGTGGCTTTTATTGCTTTCATGGAAAATAATTTGAGTATTGCACCAATTTTTCCCAGATTATAAAAATGAAAAAAGAAAAAAAAAATTGTGGCTATAGGTTGGTGTAGGTGGACTTGTAACTTCCAGTGTCAGTTCCATGCTAAATGGGAAATGATGAAAGATGAGTTTGTTATAAGGCTTAATTCAGTGGTGCCTAACCTTTTTTTTTTTTATCATTATTTTTTTCCTCCAAGGCCACCAACAGTTTACAAGCATTTCATGTTGTTCAAAGAAAAGGAAATTACTGTGGGAATGTCCAAGGAAAGGACATACTTCCATCATGAATAACAAAAACACTTTACTGAATGAAGATTATTGTGCTACTTGCAGAACTCTGGGATTGATCAGTGTTGTCATGTTGTGATTCACTTTTTTTTCTGTGTTGTCATTGTTGATTTCATGGACTATTGAAGTCTGTATGTTTTTCCTTTGTGCAAATAATTGCTTACTATCTTGCACATACATACAAAGTGGATCATGTCTCAGGAAGGCAAGGGTTCCAGAGTACCAACTCCACACCATTTTAATGTTCATTTTTATAAGGAGAAAAAAATCAATTAAGAAAATGAAGCACTGAAGGTTATGGATTTCAGAAGAAAAATTCCTTTTGTTTCTAAATCCGTAGCAGTTACATATTTACCAAATAATGGACTCTAAATGAACTTTAAACAGTGGAGTGCTTTATATTAAAAAAAAGTCTATATATTAAAATTGCTTTACATTTTAGACAAAGTGATCAATGATTTTGATTGTTCAAAAGACAGTAAAAGAGCATACAAGTACTGTATGTGGTAATCTTTATTGTATTTTCTTAACATGAGGTCCCTTCCTGTTGAAATCAGGAACATTTGTGCATTACTATTTCTTTCCTTTCTGCCATTCTCTCTTGTGGCGGGTATTATGTACGGGAAAAAAATGTATAAAAGCATTTCTTCTGCATCAATTTGAGGGATTGAAAGTGAGCTGGTTTTTAAGGATCATGATCTATGCACAAGTGGGGTGTAGAGGTGTAAAGACCTCTGTGACCCATCTCATGGGATTTGGGGAATTACTTTTGGGCTTTCCTTCCATTGTACTCATTATGTTGCCTCTTTATTCCTGTCAGCATCTCTTATTAATCGTGTACTACAGTACCAGTACTTTACCATGCTGTTAATTCCTAAACCAATGAGCATCTCACTCTAAAGCACTGTGGGGTTTTTGTAGCCTGTGATAAGGGTGTCTTGTGTGTTATCTTTGTTCCTGTGTTACCTAGGGTGGGGGTGGGCAGAGGGTTGCTTTTGCCTTTTAAAATATTAAGTAAAATGCCTGTACTGAGATTTTAAAATGACAGTGGC
The DNA here is from genome assembly GCA_023630585.1 of Cranoglanis bouderius. NCBI lineage: Eukaryota > Metazoa > Chordata > Actinopteri > Siluriformes > Cranoglanididae > Cranoglanis > Cranoglanis bouderius. The sequence continues at coordinate 695,973 of CM042539.1, forward strand.
TTTTAATGTTTCTCTCTCTCTCCTTCCTCATAGAATGTGATTGTTGATGACATGCACCGAAATGTTTCATGAACAATGGAGCTTCTTTCAACCTATTAATAAATTGCATTTTTTGGCTGTAAGATTTTTTTTATCTTTAAGTACAGAATTGCTTTTGTATGTGTAAAAGTAAAGTAATATCCTGTCAGAATTATTTTATGTACTGAGTTAGTGAAGCCTTCATCTGACTCCCATGAGGGCAAGCCCTCCCCATCTCTCTACACCTCACCCTCCAATCCAGTG
>CM042539.1:701254-888754 GCA_023630585.1 Cranoglanis bouderius
TCTTCTTTCTACTTTGGCGAGACCCAACTCCGTTTACCCCGATTCTACCGACACGGAAGATTCAGCAAACTCCCCGTGAAATCTACAAACCAAGGACCCTCGTGAACGACATAAAACTGATGCAAGTATAAATTCTAATTGATCTATAGAGGTGTCCTTTTTAAGCCAGTGCCCCTGTTGAAGGTGAATTCAATTCATTGCTGATTCTCAAGGTTAAACTGTTGTGTGTTCTGCCATTCTGTTATTTTCATCATTTTTCCTTTTGTTTCTTTCACTTTCCCTGTATATATGTATTATTTGTTTAGACCTAGTGGTGTATATCAGTAGTTTTTACGTAGTTATTAAAATCCATTATTATCACGCTGGATCGTCTCTGTTTTTACTCATGACAAGGCTCACTTTTAACGTTGCTCTTCGCTACGCGCTGTATTTCTTTTAACATAGAATAAACTATACTTCGTGGCCAGAAGAATAATTTATTCTTTTAGAGTAATACGAAGATTGCCCTGGTAAGTTTGGTGGACAAACAGATCAAGCCGCTTCGCATTTAATTCTAAAGCTAGACTACAGTAAGTCAGTAATTAACATAAAATTCCCTTTCATGGTCGATTTATATCCATAACCAATCAGAACACACTTTGATTAGAGATATGGATATATTTCACCCATTTGAGCTAAATTCGCTACATTTAATTGGTGGAGGATGCGGGCGCATTTTAAAAACCTTGTCTCATGAGTGAATGCGCTTCGAATCCAGTACGTCTTTTTATTTCGTTTCATTCTTAAATCTGTAGTTCACGCGCTCAGCGAGTGAGTCGCTACACGATCCAAACTCACTCCGCTGATAACTGAAAGGCTCTAAGCTGATTTTCAGTTCAGCGCGTTAACAGCGCTATATATTTGTCTGACAAATTTAGCCGCGGTTAAGTGCTTAAAGTTAAAACTGCAGTTCATAACATTAAATTTGTGTCTGAAGACGATGAAATCGCAGTACAGCACATTTTTAATTTTGTAATCGCCTGGTAAGAATGAAGAAACTTTCTTCCAGCACAATAAAAGACTGATTTGAGCGATGCTCCTCTTATCTTTCTAAAAGGCCTTATTATATTGCTAGATTCGATTCATTGCGTAGGACCAATGTTAATTCGACAGGCAATAAGTCTCTTCTGGCAGAGCAAACCCTGCTTAGCTAACCGAAGATGCACTGCATGTAAAAATCAGTCTCAAACGGTGATTGATATATAAATGGAAGAGCCCCAACACTCTGATCAAGTGTAAATTTAAACAACAGCGACGAAACCCTGTTGTAATTTTATGGGCACGGCAGCGAAGCAACCCTGCCCCCACACTCTTGTGCATAAACTAGCACAAAAAGGATCCCTGAGATCTAAAAGGTTCTCTTTTTCCCTCGTGAAACACATGAAATCGCCATTAAGCCACCTCCGATTAAACACGCTCCGATTTAAAATTCACGTCTGAGTTAGGGCAGGTTGCAGTACCTCTGACTGAACACCAGAGGGCCGCCCGCTTGAGGGCTAACCGCGGTAAAACCAACCCCCCTTTTAACTCACTATTGTGTGGGCCACTGCCGCCACCTTGTGGGCCTTCTCTGTTAGGTCTACTCTATTTTCTTTTCTGTATTCTCATGTTTTGACTTTTCTCTGTTTCACCCCCCACCCTTGGCTATCTTACTCTAGCAGGATTAGTGTTCTCAATTTTTATTTTTTTTTGGTTTGTTTGTTTTATTATTCCTTTTATACCGTCTGTTTTACATTTTATTTCTCTCACTGCTTTATTTTTCTTTATTAGTGTTATTAATTTTAATTTTAATTTTTTTAAATATTATTTTTAATTTTTTGTTTATTTTTTTCTTCTCTTCTCTTCTTTCATTTTATTATTATTTTACTTCTATTTTGATTCTCTTTTCTTTTCTCCCAGTTGATAACACACTTCCACTTAAAGAATTTCTTATTGTGCATGCTTGTTTAGTGTGAGATAAAACTAAGCCGAAGTAAGATTTAAATTCTAGCTTCTGTGTTAGCCATTGGCACTTGCCCATTCATAGGACTTCCACAGATAGAGAAGGCTTTCTCCTTACTCCCCCTCTCTTTGTTATCCTTTAATTAGTTCAATTTTATTTGTTCTGTTTAGCTGTTGTTTGGTTGTGACTTGTTTCTTCAAGCTCACCTAAAGGCATAAGCCTACGAGAACCATCAAGGAAAAGCTAAACCCTAGATTTTATGACCCAGGCAGCCAGTGTCATTAGATGACCCACTACGCTACCGCCTGTCAAAATCTTCTATTCAGATCTGGCACGCACCCGCACCATTTGGCCCTTCCCGGCCACTTACGGCCAAAGACAATAAGTGTCTGGACTACGTAGCTGTACCAGTTAGCCAAGTTTATACTCACCGCGTACCTAATTAAGTACGATTGCAACTAGCTAATTCTGTGTTGACTTGCATTGGCGTCTGTGTTGTTCTTCTCTCGTCAACAGTTGCCATGTCCCGAGCAAGCAGCCCCACCGCCCATTGGTACGACCTCGAGACCTGGCTGACTACCATGACGACTGCGTTCCTGCCCAAAGCAGCTACTGACCGGCAGCACTTAAGCGAGAAGCAGCTGGACGAAGAAGTAGACAGGCTGATGGCGCATGATCCTACCCAGAACTACAGCTACAAGGACTGGGCCAAGATCATCGGAAGCCTCGCTCACAACCTCCTCATCCAGGCACGGCGCAGCGAGAAGAGCAACATCGACCAGAAGCAAACAGTAACGACGCTCCAGCTTCAAGTCGAAGAGGCCCGGGCGAGCCAGGCCCACGGTCAACCTAGACTGGTTCAGCTACCCCCCGAGACCTCGGACCAGCGTGGAACGGATCCCGAGCTACAAGAGGAAGTGGAGAGACTCCGAAAAGCACTGCAAGACCTTCAAGCAGAGACAGAGCAAAGAGGGCAGCTGGAGAGAAAAACCAGAGATGAACTGAACAAGAAAATCCAACAAGGTAACATTCTCCTGATCAAAGCAGGGAGTGAACTGGAGGAAAGGCACGCTAAGCTCAAGGCCTGCGAGAACCACCTGCTGACTGCCCGAACTGAACTCGAGGCTTTAATAATAATAATAATAATAATAATAATAAATACTTTATTGGTCGTTTAGCACGAAACTTGTAGCGTACATTCCAAAGGTGGGTTACATTCTCACAGAGATCAAACATATATTCATTGCATATGTACAAAACACACAACAGTTATACACATACACATTAATTCACACACTAGAAAGAGAGATTACATAGCATTAATGATCCTGATACTTGCTGGTACAAATGACTGAGAATATCTTGATGTTCTACATTTGATAGATCTAAGTCTTCTGCCTGATGGTAAAAGTTGATAATTACAGTTAAGCGGGTGTGATTCATCTGCTCTTATTACTTTACATCTTTGGGAAACACATTTGGTATAGATTTCTTGTAATGTTGATGCATTATCTGCACCCAGTTTCTTACATTTACTTATAACCCCCTCTAGCCTTTTCTTTGCATCACGATTGCTATTACCAAACCAACATGTTATTGAAAATGATATGACTGATTGAATAACTGATGTGTAGAAAAGTTGGAGGATTTTATTGTCGATGTTAAGTTGGTAAAGTTTTCTTTGAAAAAATATTCTTGATATTCAAAATATTGATATTTTTACTGAAGTTGAGCTTATCATCAATTATCATACCAAGATATTTATATTCATGTACACTCTCTACAAGTTCACTGTTGATAGATAGGTTCTGAAATCCACAATCATTTCCTTTGTTTTCTTAACATTCAGTTCAAGATAGTTTTCTTTACACCATTCAACAAACTTATTGACCTCATCTCTATATGCAATATCATCAGAGACACATCTTGCCACAAGAGCTGTATCATCAGCATATTTAAACAACTGACATCCTGTGTTGGTACTTCTACATTCACTGGTGTACAAGGTGAACAGTGTTGGTGATAGCACACACCCCTGGGGGGCACCTGTGTTTGTGACTAGGACATCAGATTTTATGTTCTTATATTTAACATACTGTGGTCTAGAGGTAAGAAAATCATTTATCCATAGGACAAGCGTGGGGTGAACATTCATATTGATCAGTTTTTGCATGGTAATATGAGGCTGTTAAAAGCACTGGAAAAGTCAATGAACAGAATTTTACAGAAATGTTTGTTGGTTGCTGTATTAGCCCTATCTACATGTTTGAGCACAAAATCAATGAGTGACAGGCTAGCATCCTCGACACACCTCGATGAAGTGTAGGCAGATTGCAAAGGATCAAGGTATGGGATCACCTGTGGATACAAGATGCCCTTAACAATGCGTTCAAAACATTTCATAACGATGGCAGTTAGTGCAACAGGTCTGAAGTCGTTATTGCAAGCTGTTGGAACCTTTTTGGGAATAGGCACAATCTCTGAGGTTTTCCATATTCTAGGGACACGTTTGATCGAGAGATTGCTGATAGATGTTACGCATGACTGGTGCCAGGGGGACACTGCACAGCTTGAGGATATGAGCACCTATCCCGTCAGGTCCAGCAGCTTTACCAACCTTCACAGATTTGAGAGATCTCAGTACCTCAGCTTCAGTTATCAGGATCCTCTCAAAGCTTCTGGATCTTAAATGGAATATTATGGTTTCACGTATAGCTGAAAAGTTATGTTTGTCAAACCTGCTATAAAATGAGTTAAGGTCATCACAGAACTGTTTAACATCATCGACATCATGAATGTACTCACTTCTGGCCATACCACTCAACTGTTTAATACCTTTCCATGTAGATCTCGCATCCTGCTTAAATAGGCCTTCAACCTTCACCTTGTGTTTTTCCTTACACCCTGCTATGGTTTTATCAATTTCCCTCTGAACAGCCTTTAATTGCACTCTATCTTTATCAGACAGGAACTGTTTCTTTTTGTTGAGTAGCACTTTAAGATCTTTGGTTACCCATGGCTTGTTGTTGCCATAACATTTGACAACCTTAGTTGGTACAATCATATTAGTACAGAAATTGATATAGTCAGATAATACCTCAGCATTGCTATCTACATGTATGGACTGATCAAACAAAACATCAAAGTCAGTACATTCAATACAAGCAATCAATGTATCTTTCACCTCATCACTCCACTGGTGCACCAAACGTTCTGTAGGCTTACTGCGTTTTAATATTTGTCTGTAAGCTGGTATAAGGTGACACATACTGTGGTCAGATACACCAAGTGGAGCCAGCTGTTTTGAAACATAGGCATTTTTTACATTACAGAAACGAAGATCCAACATTCTGTCACCTCTTGTATTGTATTGTATTGTATTGTATTGTATTGTATTGTCACCTCTAATATACTGCTTATAGGTTGGAATACATTTACCAAATTGGCATTCATTAAAGTCACCAGTGATAACATTAACAGATTCTGGGTTATCGTCTTCCATTCTGCCAACTGCATCATACAAGGTATTCTCTGCAGCTCTTACATCAGCATCAGGTGGTATATACACAACAGACACAAATACCTTACTGAATTCACGTGGAAGATAAAATGGTATTATGGACAATGTCAGATATTCAATATTAGAGTCACAATGCTGTTCATAGATTCTCATGTCCTTACTCCACTGGTTATTGACATACACACACACGCCTCCTCCATTGGTCTTACCTGATGCAACTGATCTATCTCCTCTGAAGAGGGTAAAACTTTCCAATTCAAAAGCTGGGTTGGGATCTTTATCCTGCAGCCAAGTCTCGGTCAGACATATGAGTGAAGATTCACGATAGGCGAAATTCCATTTAGCTACAGCTGTTAGTTCGTCAATCTTGTTTCTGATGCTACGGACAATGCCACAGACAATCATAGGCATAGGGAGCCTGAATCCTCTGCGTCTGCATCTTGCCCGTATGCCACCACGTCTACCCCTTTTCCGATGACGCTTCCAGATGTCATCCACACCCTCTGCAAGGACAGGACGCTTGTATTGCCCATCTGCAAGTCGTATTAGCTCCTCTCTGCTGTAGGTGATGTAGGTGATGCCGCCATGTTGTTTGTTTACATCCGTTGCTAGAGACGCTGTACCACAAAAGCGCTCTAACAGCAGCAATAAAGCCAGTAAACCACAAAACCACATGTTCAGCAGCATCCTGAGATAATCATAAAAGTCATGCACACACCAAGCACAACAGGAACAGAGATCAACACAGAGAAAAAGCGCAGTAAAAAAGAGAGCTGGAATGTACAGGTCGCATGCAGAGCAGCACCCCCCTGCCAGTCACAGAGACTGATCAACGAAATCCAACGAAATCAAGAGAAAAAGACTCTCTCAAAGATGAACTTGACACTGTTCACCGAGAATTGAAATATTCCTACTTGCTACAGAGTGACCAGACAAGGGAAACACTCACCACGGAGTTTCCCACGACCAGCGAGTCGAGGCCTCCCGGCCACGAGCTCCTAACTCGAAAGGGGGGTGAAAGCCCACTGCTCAAGAAGTCACCAAGATTCATTCAAGAACCCCCGTCAGCCACAAGGGGGTGGAAGCCTTTCCAGAGCATTCTTGCCACCAGTCATGGCATGGCTCATAAAGAACTGGACAAGCTGGCCAGGAACACTCCTACGTTCACTCCAAACCCGGCAGGAGGCCACGACATTCATGCCTATCTACAAGACATAGACTTTCTTTTACAGACTTTGAACAATGTGACTATGTGGGACAGATTATACTTGCTCAGGATTACGTCCAGTCGTGATGTGCGGAGTTTCTTAGATCGACAACCATAGACTGTTAGATCGGACTACCAAGAACTACGACAGGTGCTGATTAAGGAGTACTCTGACCCTGAATCAGATCAAGGGATTATTGCAGCTATGGACTTAAAACAGAACCGGCTTAAAACCCCACAGGCCTATTACCACAGACTCCAGTGGGCCTACTTCGGGGCACGGAACGAGCCAGGAATGGAGGAGGACATCAACTTCAGGACTCTGTTCCTCCGAAATCTGCATCCTACAGTGAACCATCACCTAGGAGTCCTAGCCTGCCTGCGCAGCATGTCCACTCAACAGCTGCGGGACCTGGCCCACAAGGCCTACACCAAGCAGGAGGCTGCCTCTGAAAAGACTGTGAAAAATCCAACCATTTACCCTGTCTCTGATCACTGCTCAGAACTGGCCCTAGAGGGCGCACACACTACAGTGACCACTAACAACCGAGGTGGTGCGCGTCCCAAACACCAGACTGGATGCCCTGAAAGATTCCGGGACCAGCCACGTCCAGCTAATAACCCAAAGGGCGGCATCACATGGGAACCCCGCCGATGGCCTAGAAACGTGCGACCTTCATCGGCCCGGGAACCTAACCCAGACAAGCCTAAGTCCGAGCCTTCCCTAAAGCAGGATGACACGGCTACATCTGAGTCTGCAGAGATCCTGAGAATGCTGAAGGAGATCATCCGGAATAAAGCTCGCAAGTTAAATGAGAAAGACAAGCCAGACTCCTTGTGACTAAGAGCCAGGCCTGAAACCAACCTCTCTAGAGGGCCACCAACTGAGCCAACAACACCGACTCCCGCTGATCAGCCACCAAAAATAGGACAAGCTAAGACATCACCAAGTGACAGCGTCACCTACTCACCTCTGCCGACGACTGCACACCCAGAGCAAACTGACCCACTGCTTCACACCGCTGACCAAGACTCCAAGGTACCAGAAAGCGCTGTTTTATTTGTCTGCCTCTCCGACGAATCACCTGAGACCAGCCCCAACTGCCTATCAGTCACTACACAAGCCCCGGTGCCAAGGCTCCTGGGAAATCTGATTGAAAAGGAAGTGGCCCGGAAACTCTACCTAGCTATCATGCTGGAAGATGCAGTTAAACTGGAAGCCCTGGTGGACACGGGAGCAGACCTCACTCTGATGTCATCCAAACTCTTTGACAGACTCAGAGTTGAAACTAAGAGACAGAATCGGACTTTAAAATCACAAAGGTGCGAGCTGAATGTACAATCATACAGCCAAATTGAGGTACAGCTTGAGCAGATAGCACCTATTCACCTAACCATTGGTCCTATGAGCCTGGTGCACCCTGTGTACATTTCACCAATGGACACTTATCCCCTTCTCGTGGGAAAAGATCTACTAGACCGCTTTGAGCCCTTATTGGACTTCAGACAGTTAAAAATCTGGGCTCAAGTGCGAGAACCTCTGCCTCTCCAGTCACACAGATCACCTGAGCCAGACTGTCAGGTCACAGAGGTCACGGGAAATCCTCAGGTCGCAGAGGTCAGGGGAAATCTCACGGTCACAGAGGTCACGGGAAATCCCACGATCCCAGAGGTCACGGCGGTCATGGGAAATCCCACGTGCAACTGCGGGAACACGAGGTCAGCACCAGGGCAAAGTTCAAATCCACTACTCTGCACTTTTGGACTCAACAAAGACTCTGAGTCCTTCTGCCCTAAGGTCACGACCGGCCTGCAACTAAACGATGTGAAAACCACAGACATCGTACTGGCATTGTGGGCAGACAACTCAGCCATCAGCCTCACGCTGTTTAACACCCTCCTCAAGGGCATGCCTGACCTTCCGTTTGTCAACAAGCGCACCCGCTTTCCCTGGGACTCCCGTCTATCAACCATGACAACTGCAAAGGGGATCTGTGCATTGAACGTGAAATGGAACAGTCATTGCCTAACCCATTACTTCCTGGTCTTACCAGACCCACCACATGATGTTTACATTGGAGCAGACATCCTGATTCGCCTTAGGGCCCATGTGGACTTTATAAATGAGGTGGTGTGGGCCCCAATGATCTCACAGCCCCCTGTTGTTCCTGTCAACCATGAGAACCTCATGTCAGGGCAGACCATTCCAAAAGTCTGCACCCTGGTCAGTGAACAGGGCACTGTAGTCCCGGCTTACACCAAAGGGGTCGCTGTTCGGCTCAACATGCGATGTGGTCAAACATTAAACCACACGTTGGGTTTCTTCCAATCTTCACCTGAATGCTTGGAACTTGGACTTACTTAGAGCTTAGAGAGCAGCTCGCGACCCAAAGTCAAACCCTACAGACCATCGGCAAATCATTGAAAGGCACTGTGGTTGTCCTCAATACTCACAGCATCCTGCTGAACCAAACTGTGAACTCAATGAAGCAGTTGTTTTCAATCTTCCAAAATGATTTTGCTCAAACTCAACTGGCCACGTCCCTCATGACAGACATGCTGCGAGAGGTGAGCTCCTCCATTGACAGCTTGGCAATGGGTAGGATTCCAACGTACCTGGTACCCCTGAGCCTCATGCAATCGGTGCTGGCCTCCGCTACTACCAGCCCAACTGACCCTGTGCAAGCACATCTCGCTTACTCTCTGGGTAGTGCCATCCCCTTACATGTTGACCCCGAACAAGGTGAGGTGGCCTTCCTCCTGAATCTACCCATCATCGAATCAAATAACATCTACAGACTCAAGACATTGTCAATGTCGGGTTTTGGCGAAGCAACACCCACATCAAAATACACACCCCAGATGTGGTGGCCTACCATGACAGCAATACCCAGCCGTACCTGGCCCCAAACCTGCACACGTGTACGTTAACTAAAGATATTTACTACCTCTGTCCCAGCAAGCCTTTCCTCAGGGATAACACCGAAGGGATCTGTGGATTGCAGCCGATGAGGGGCGACACATGCTGCCCCGCCGAGGCCAAGCCGCGCACCCAAGTCATTGAAACACAAGCCGAGATTGTGGGTAATCGGTGGCTGGTCAACACTCCCGCACGTACGGCCACCCTGACCTACGATCAGCATGACACCACCACCCGCGTCAGCCTGCCCAACCAGAGCCTGTGGATTCAAGTACCGAAAGGTGCCATCCTCCACCTCGATGACCTGGCATTGTACCACCTCCCGAGTGAAGAGTACTGGTCGGAGCTGGAAATCCCGGCCTTCTTCAAGAACCACAACCTCACACTGGCTCCAGAACTGGAACTGAGGATTGAGCAAGGGGGGACCCAAGTTAATCGACCTCACTCCCCTCGATGCGACCCTCCAAGCACTATCCCGTTTGCCCAGCCCGACCAGTTCAACAGTGGTTCAAGCCTGGACAGCCGCTGACACGGCGCTCTGCCTCTCTACGGCCATAGGGTACGCCCTGACGCTAGGCCTGGCCTTCACCCTGTTAAAACGGATCAACGCAACGAGAATCCATGAACAGGTGCAGCCTCATTCCTCGAGGCTTCAAACGGAAACCACGGAGAGGGGAGACCCAAACAGAGACCCAACCCAACCTCATCGAGATGGATCCTCAACCTGGGGATCAAAAAAGCTGAGGACAATTAGGAACCCCCATCAATCGACCAGTTTGATACACTCGCCATCCGATCGCCATGACGACTGTCGCCCAACGATGTCCACACCGGGATATCATTGTCCGAAAAGGGGGGACTGTAACATCTGACGGTATCCAAACTGATTTCTGAATTAACCTGGACTTAACATAAAAAGTTTCACCACTCAGGTGACCGAGAGTAACCCATCGGTCTTCTGCTGCCAGATGCCATCGGAATGCTATGGGGGGGGAACACGACCCCCCTCTTCAGACACACACAGAACTTACACCCACAATGGAGAAACCTTTCATGAACCTAACGGGTGTGAACATCTGGAAAACTTCAAGATTAGGTTCATCAACAGGGGTCAACTAAAACTCGACCGAAGGCCTGTAAATCTCTGATCTAATCTCTGTTTACGACCATATGGATTAACATTGGAGCCCAAAGGCTGGAAGGAAAATGTCCTCCCTTAAAGGTCATCCGTAGGTGACCAAAGACCAGTGGGACGTTAGAAGAACACCAGCCCCCTCTTCTGGACATACACACACTCACGCACACACAATGAAAATGTTTCTTGAATGTAACATGTAATCATATGTCTAGGATAGTTATAATGTATTCATATATGCATGTTTTATGTGTTTAGATAACCTAACTATAGTGATTTTAGATAGTTTGAGCTAGGATATAATTTTAAATTGTCTGTAACCATGTCTAAAGATCTTTCACTGTCCAAGGTATCATAACCTCCTTGAGTTTGGTATCAAAATCATTGTCTCTTAATACGCCAATTAATGACGCATACTATAGGAAGATGGAATGTATCTTTCTATACTTTTCCATATTTTGTTCTAATCCAAACTTAATACAAACCCCGCCTTGACATGCGAACCCGCTCCGGAACAGACAAAGAAAGTTCTTCCCCCAGAACTTTCTTCTCTCTCTGGATTTGCCAGCAGCTCAGAGAGGCGTGTACGTTGGCATTATCCATAAAAGACAGCGACACGCGTTCCTCTTCACTTCACCTTTTGGCTTCACTTTTCTCTCTCTTTTACTTCACTTACTTCTCTGTTGCGGACTTGCTCTCTTCCGCTCTCTTTTTCCGGTGCTCCTCCGGACTCTTCTTTTGTCTCGTTAACCACGTGGCAATTACCGTTTTCTTTCTTCTTTCTACTTTGGCGAGACCCAACTCCGTTTACTACCGACATGTATTACCCAACTCTGTTTACCCAACTCCCGACACGGAAGATTCAGCAAACTCCCCGTGAAATCTACGAACCAAGGACCCTCGTGAACGACATAAAACTGATACAAGTATAAATTCTAATTGATCTATAGAGGTGTCCTTTTTAAGCCAGTGCCCCTGTTGAAGGTGAATTCAATTCATTGCTGATTCTCAAGGTTAAACTGTTGTGTGTTCTGCCATTCTGTTATTTTCATCATTTTTCCTTTTGTTTCTTTCACTTTCCCTATATATATATATATGTATTATTTGTTTAGACCTAGTGGTGTATATCAGTAGTTTTTACGTAGTTATTAAAATCCATTATTATCACGCTGGATCATCTCTGTTTTTACTCATGACAAGGTTCACTTTTAACATTGCTCTTCGCTACGCGCTGTATTTCTTTTAACATAGAATAAACTATACTTCGTGGCCAGAAGAATAATTTATTCTTTTAGAGTAATACGAAGATTGCCCAGGTAACTTTGGTGGACAAACAGATCAAGCCGCTTCGCATTTAATTCTAAAGCTAGACTACAGTAAGTCAGTAATTAACATAACATTCCCTTTCATGGTCGATTTATATCCATAACTAATCAGAACACGCTTTGATTAGAGATATGGATATGTTTCACCCATTTGAGCTAAATTCGCTACAGTTTTCTAAAATCTGTACAGAACCTCAGTCCACCCTCCTTCTTGGGAACCAGAAATATGGGACTTGACCACTCACTTTGGGATGGTTCTATTATTCCCATCTCCACCATCATCTCAGTCTCAGTCTTCAATTTCTCTACCATCTTCTCAGGAACTCGATAAGGCTTCTGTCGAATTGGAGCGATATCTTTCAAGATGATATTATGGGTGACAACTTCGGTATGCCCTAGTCTTTCCTGGAAGAGAGATGGAAAAGATTGACGTACCTCTTCTAGTTGTTGTTGGTGGCAGCTCAAGTGTGAATAAAGGCCTGGAACCTCCCCTGATGATCGAACTGGTTCCATTTCCACTTCATCTTCTTCATCCACAACTGCCTGCACCATCATTACCACTTCATCTTTAGGATCGGGCACCCTCTTCCTTAAACTCCCTCAGCAGGTTGACATGGAGGATCTGTTTAGGATGTTTCCTTTCGGGACACAGAATCTCATATGTTACAGGGCCCAGTTTTCGGGTAATGACATACGGACCTTGCCACTTGGCCAACAGTTCACAAGTACCTGAACATAACAGTACAACTTTCTGTCCAGGTTTTATGTCTCTTTCTCTGGCATGTGTATCGTACCATACATTCTGTCTCTTCTGGGCAGCGTGAAGATTTTGCAACATGTAAGAAATGACACTGCACTGGGCCGGATTCTCTGCTGTCCATCTTTCTTTAAGCAGGTCCAGGGGGCCTCAAACTTGCCTGCCATACAAAAGCTCAAAAGGAGAGAAACCAGTTGAACATTGTGGTACCTCTATACGCAAACAAGAGAAAAGGAATCCATTTATCCCAACCTCTACCTGTCTCATCCACAAACTTTTTGAGCATGTTTTTCAGTGTGCCATTAAAACACTCAACTAAACCATCAGTTTGGGGGTGAAATGGTAGTGTTCTGACCTGGCCTTAATGCCCAATTGCTTATACAGTGACCATCACATTAGCCATGAAATTAGTTCCTTGATCAGTGATCATTTCAGAAGGTACTCCAACCATTGAGAACAAGTCAATCAAGCATTTCACAATATGTTTACCCTGGATGGAACGCAACGGATACACTTCAGGATATCTAGTTGCATAATCGCAAATTACCAGAGAAAATTGGTTACCTGAACTACTCTTCACTAAGGGGCCAATTATGTCCATACCTATCCAATCAAAAGGGGTACCAAAGATAGGCAAAGGCTGCAGATAACTTGTCTGCTTTACGGACAGGAGCTAGACTCTGGTACTCAGAACAGGTCTTACAATATTCTTGTACCTCTTGATAAAATTTAGGCCAGTAGAATCATTGACTAATTTGCTCATAAGTTTTCTGCTGACCTAAATGTCCTGACCAGGGTATAGTATGACTCAGATGTAAAATCATCTTACGAAGTTCACTAGGAACAAACAATCTGGGACTCTCTGTATTTGACACATACAAAAGATTGTCTTTTAAGATGTACAGATCCCCACCAAATTGTGGCGCACTCACAGGTTTACCATCTACCTCACACAATTTTTGGAACAGAGGTTGTAAAGTAACATCTGACCTCTGCAATTCCCTAAAATTATAACAGCAAATATGCCTGTTCATCAATAACCATGGATACATCAACAGTTGGATAGGTCTTTTCTTCCCCATGTACACATCTCAAACATACTGTATCTCCATAGTTTAACATGTCACTATTCAGTAAATGAGATTTTACTAAGGTTTGAATACTGCCTGTATCTACAAGAGCTTGAGCAGGATGACCATTGACAGTTACTGATATAATGTCTATTTTTTTCAGTGGATTTTAACAATTTACAGGACCACTCATCTCTAGGGACAGAACACATATTAGTTACTTTGTGTTTTCTTAATGGACAAAAAGATGCCTTATGCCTAGGTTTGCTGGCAGTAAAAACAGATCAGGGTCCCCCATAGCGACAGTAGAATTTTTTCCCACTACTCCTACAGTCTTATCACTGGGCTCCTCAGTTTTACCCTTACCCACAGTACCTTTGTAAGTCCGCTGCGGTTCCCGATGTGCAGGCATGTATCTCTCTGCCAATCTTGCAGCTTCCACTCCAGACTGAGGTTGATTTTCTTTAACCCAAATCCTCACATTTGGACGAAGCATCCTCAAATACTGCTCATGAATGATAGTCTCTCCTATCTGGTCCTTAGACTTAACTTGGTCGCATCCACCTCTTGTACAAACATTTGATTCAGTTGTAGGTCTCTCTGACATTCTCACCAGATGGTACAGTGAGGCTCCTGAAGCGTTGGCAATATGTCGCCTCTGTTACGTTGTACTTAGCCAGTACTGCAGCCTTGATGTCCTCGTAGAAACCAGATCGTTGTTCATCCATCCCAGCATTTGCTTCCAAGGCTTTGTCTGTCAACAGCAAGATACAGCTGATGATTGAGTTATAGCTTGTATGCTGTCAACAGGGTGAGCTTGGGCTGAATGTGACATCATACCGCTTAATGGTGGTGGAAAAGTCCTTGGGGTAGGTAAGGGGAGGTGAGTATGTTGGATAACTTGTTCTTCAAATCCCCATTCATTTCTAGGTTTTGGAAAAATGGTGGCCTTTCAATCATGCAATTCTTCAAACAAAATCTTCTCAGTGCTTTGTTGTTGTTGCATAAACTCTCTCAGTTCCATCAAAAACTCCTGTCCTATCACAACATTGTCTGTATTATCTGAAGGAGTACTAGCTTTGCCAGACTTGGGCCTTATCACAGGTTCAGTTTCAACATCTTGAATGTACACTGCTTGGTGAAACACGTTTGAAATGGCTTCCTCATGTGCAGCAGTCCCCAACTCCAAATCACCAACCTGAGCTTCCACTGTATCCTCTTCCCCCTCTGAGAACAAAACCGGATGTGCTCTGGTAATTTGTTGAGGACCAGCATGCCCTTTAGCAGTCATCTTGATACTTCCAGTTTTCCTCTTCTACTGCCAGTTATTCCACAAAGACTTCCAACTCACTTCTAACACCAATTTTTTAAAGGTGGCCTTGACAGTGGCTAGGCAGGCAGCAAGAAAAGCAAAAACTCTGAAGTCTCTTGAATTGACTTTAATTTCTGGTAAGGCATGCTCCAAAAAAAATAGTGTAACAGGGACCATGGTCATCCAACATAGGATCAAGTAAAAAAAAAAAAAAAAAAAAAAACTTACAAAACAAAAGAAAAAAACAATAATGATAATACTTAATACATAACAAAATAACAAAGAAAAGCAAAACATTGGTTACAGGTCCAACAAACACCCTTTTTCTTCACCAAACATTTGGACTCCCTTTATAGATGAGGCTCCTCCCCCCACATTCACACAGTCCAATGACAACCCTCAGTCAATTACAAACTGGATATTCCAAGTTTAACATATTAGGACCATTTCCACTTTATTCTACAAACATCAATAATAGCATATTCTTTAACATGCTCTATTTCAACTACAAAAACTCACAAGCATTTGAAAAAACACACATATACAGGTGCATCTCAATAAATTAGAATGTCGCGGAAAAGTTCATTTATTTCAGTAATTCAACTCAAATTGTGAAACTCGTGTATTAAATAAATTCAATGCACACAGACTGAAGTAGTTTAAGTCTTTGGTTCTTTTAATTGTGATGATTTTGGCTCACATTTAACAAAAACCCACCAATTCACTATCTCAACAAATTAGAATATGGTGACATGCCAATCAACTCAAAACACCTGCAAAGGTTTCCTGAGCCTCCAAATGGTCTCTCAGTTTAGTTCACTAGGCTACACAATCATGGGGAAGACTGCTGATCTGACAGTTGTCCAGAAGACAATCATTGACACCCTTCACAACGAGGGTAAGCCACAAACATTCATTGCCAAAGAAGCTGGCTGTTCACAGAGTGCTGTATCCAAGCATGTTAACAGAAAGTTGAGTGGAAGAAAAAAGTGTGGAAGAAAAAGATGCACAACCAACCGAGAGAACCGCAGCCTTATGAGGATTGTCAAGCAAAATCGATTCAAGAATTTGAGTGAACTTGGAATGGACTGAGGCTGGGGCCAAGGCATCAAGAGCCACCACACACAGACGTGTCAAGGAATTTGGCTACAGTTGTTGTATTCCTCTTGTTAAGCCACTCCTGAACCACAGACAACGTCAGAGGTGTCTTACCTGGGCTAAGGAGAAGAAGAACTGGACTGTTGCCCAGTGGTCCAAAGTCCTCTTTTCAGATGAGAGCAAGTTTTGTATTTCATTTGGAAACCAAGGTCCTAGAGTCTGGAGGAAGGGTGGAGAAGTTCATAGCCCAAGTTGCTTGAAGTCCAGTGTTAAGTTTCCACAGTCTGTGATGATTTGGGGTGCAATGTCATTTGCTGGTGTTGGTCCATTGTGTTTTTTGAAAACCAAAGTCACTGCACCCGTTTACCAAAAAATTTTGGAGCACTTCATGCTTCCTTCTGCTGACCAGCTTTTTGAAGATGCTGATTTCATTTTCCAGCAGGATTTGGCACCTGCCCACACTGCCAAAAGCACCAAAAGTTGGTTAAATGACCATGGTGTAGGTGTGCTTGACTGGCCAGCAAACTCACCACACCTGAACCCCAAAGAGAATCTATGGGGTATTGTCAAGAGGAAAATGAGAAACAAGAGACCAAAAAATGCAGATGAGCTGAAGGTCACTGTCAAAGAAACCTGGGCTTCCATACCACCTCAGCAGTGCCACAAACTGATCACCTCCATGCCACGCCGAATTGAGGCAGTAATTAAAGCAAAAGGAGCCCCTACCAAATACTGAGTACATGTACAGTAAATGAACATACTTTCCAGAAGGCCAACAATTCACTAAAAATGTTTTTTTAATTGGTCTTATGAAGTATTCTAATTTGTTGAGATAGTGAATTGGTGGGTTTTTGTTAAATGTAAACCAAAATCATCACAATTAAAAGAACCAAAGACTTAAACTACTTCAGTCTGTGTGCATTGAATTTATTTAATACACGAGTTTCACAATTTGAGTTGAATTACTGAAATAAATGAACTTTTCCACAACATTCTAATTTATTGAGATGCACCTGTATATAATATTTTTTAAGATTCCGCTCCACTGGCTCAACCCAGAATGCACTTTGTGATATGCTGGTTTGAGAAAATGCAAAATAAGCATTAAAAAATTAATAAAAGGCACAGACTGTAACAGAAAGTCACCCATAAAGATCATAATTATCATCTCTAATACTGTTATTGAGACAGTTATTTAAGCAATGTCTTACAAATAGAAAAAAGTATACTACCGGAAAATTTCATGTCGAAGCAGGACTTGAGTGAACTTTGTTTTATGGGTGAGCGTGAGCGGAGCATTCGCTTGGGCCGTGAAGGATTGAGCGGAGAGCACACGCATAGAGCAGAATATTGAGCAAAGTATCATATCGCTTCGCTTCGCTCTTGTATGTCCAGCACATTCCACAGATGCACGACCAGATTGAGATCTGGGGAATTTGGATGCCAAGTCAACACCTTGAACTCTTTGTCACGTTCCTCAACCCATTCCTGAATATGGCCAGTGCCATTAGGGAATACCGTTGCCTTGAAGGGGTGTACTTGGTCTGCAACAGTGTTTAGGTAGGTGGTACATGTCAAAGCAACATTCACATGAATGCCAGGACCCAAGCTTTCCAGGCATATCTCTTCCCCATATAAGCAATGCACACGCACCCGAAAATGTGATTTATTAGACCAGGCCACATTTTTCCACTGCTCCATTGTCACGTTCTTAAGCTCACATGCCCATTGTTAATGCTTTCGGCAGTAGACAGGGGTCAGCATGGGCACTCTGACAGGCTACGCAGCAAGCTGTGATGCACTGTGTGTTCTGACACCTTCCTATCATAGCCAGCATTAACTTTTTCAGCAATTTGTGCTACAGTAGCTCTTCTGTGGGATCGGACCAGATGGGCTAACCTTCTCTCCCTCCACCCATCAGTGAGCTTTGGGCACCCATGACCATGTCACCGGTTCACCAGTTATCCTTCCTTGGACCACTTTTGATAGGTACTAACCACTGCATACTGGGAACACCCCACAAGACCTGCTGTTTTGGAGATGCTCTGACCCAGTCGTCCAGCCATCACAATTTGGCTCTTGTCAAAGTCACTCAGATCTTTACACTTGCCCTTTTTTCCTGCTTCCAACACATCAACTTGACAGGTGTCATTGTAATTAGATAGTTTTAATGTTATGTCTGATCGGTGTATAGCTTGTATACATTGGACCAAAATGATGTTTCTCCATGTTGTTTAGATTTTGTTTATTATTTTATTTATTTATTACTGGTCGTGAGTCACACAAACACTTCATTTTAAATTGGGTGGATTGAGTAAAATCCTCAAGCCTCAAATCACACATTTACAGCAGCTTTCTAAGAGGTTTCATGTCAGAAATATGATTTATCAAAGGCAGCTGTAAGGAGGCGTGCACATGCCAGGGGTGGGGTTTGGGGATTTGTGCATGTGGCAGAAAGATTTGGCACTACACCAGCAGAAGCAGATTTCTGTCAAGTTCACATTATTCAGTAGTTACTTGGAAGCATTCATTTAAATAAATCAGTTTGGTCTTTGGAAGTGGAGAGTGACAGAACACCGAGACCAGCTCTCCTGTAGCCCCGCTTGCAACGTTCGAGCATTGTGATGCGACCATCAAAACAAACTATACAGAGAGGTCAGTGCTCTGCCTCAGGTCACATCTTTGGCTTTATACACTTCATGCTGAAATGTTAGTTTGTAGTGTAAATTGTTTAAGACTGGACATGGGCTTTGAAAAAGTCAGGCACATTTTTCTTCTTTTTCTCAGTCTTTGTGTGGGAAACACAGTCATGGTGGTGCACACACATTTATGATATACGGACATTATACACTCCATAATCCCCTTTCCCTCTCCCAATCTTCGCAATACATCTTATAATAGAAATGGTTCCCTACGTGATAGACACACTCTCCACTTAGCATTTGTTTGCAGAAATTTATTAAACATAATCTTGGCAGCCACAGCATAAAAACCAAGACCCTGGCAACTATGTCTTTAACCGTCCTGTCTGATGCTCGTCCTCCACTGAAACTGTTCATAGAACAAGCATGGGTCTCTATTAACATTAAATTTCCCATTTTTGATCACTATGTGCAATAATAACTCTACGGAGTTACAGTCCCTTCCAAAAGTATTGGACGGGCAAGGCCAATTCTTTTGTTTTTTTCTATATAATGAAGACATTTGGGTTTGAGACCAGAAGATGAATGTTAGGCGACAGATCAGAATTTCAGCTTTCATTTCCTGATATTTATACCTAGATGTGTTAAAACAACTTAGAACATGGCACCTTTGGTTGCAGCTGACCTAATTGTTAGTTAGCACAAGTATTGGAACAGACAGCCTTAAATTAACATTTCCTATATTTGTCACATATACATTACAGTGAAATTGTCTTCGCATATCCCAGCTTGTTAGGAATTTGGTATCAGAGCACCTCCAAAATATAGCACACCTGCGTTCTGGAACCTTTTTATGTGGATCTGGCACCTCTACAGCTTGATGTTTAAAATCTCACGCAGCAATATTATAAAAACAAATAGTTTGTTTTTAATTCACCAAAAGTAAAATAGAACAACAAAAAAACTGGAATAAAAATGCTAATCTTATATCACTTGTGCTCAAATATTGCTAACAGCCAATCAGTAGCCTCTTTCAAGTAACGTAATCATTTCAAGTTCAAAAGTTCACCTGAATTCGATGTCGTGACGCGCAGCCTACAGTCATGTAGCATACGCTGTAGAGTGTGTCATGGCGAAAAGAAAACAGTTATCATTAACAGCATTTTTAAAGAAAACAAACAACGACAGCGAGAAAACAGAGCAAAATACTAAAAAGGCAAGAGTCCAAGGGAGCGAGCGGCTGCAGGTCACTTGAAGCAGTTTGGTGACCGTTCCCACGACTAGCAGTGATAATGCTATAGCCTGATTATGGAAGGTTTTTAGAAGCGGTTATAAGGCTAAATGTTACCCTGTGCATGGCTTTGAAAGTGAGACTGACTGACAGGAATTAAACGGAGTGAACAGCCCATGTACAGTCATTTGGGCTCAAATACACAAAAAGTTCCAGAAAGACAGAGGCAGTTGTTGGATTCTGTGAACACCACACCGATCTCCAGTGGAGCGCGAGCAGGATTTGTACAAAATCAATCTCATTTGTAGCTGCAGTGTGAATCCCTTCTCATCCCCACCATCTCATCTCTGATGTTTTTGAACATTGTGTGTCCACTGTTTACAAAGTTCAATCCCGAGCCATTTGTGCGCTCATGGATACGTAAAGGACACAGGGAAGGACACAGGGAGGACACTGGCCTGACAGCTTTGTGGAATATTTTGTGTTAGGTAAAACGCTTCTTTCTCGATTATGTTGTGCAGTTAATGTTAGTTTATTGTAAGTAAGCCTACTGTATGAAATGTAGCTTTGTTTTCAAAGTGCTTTGGGCAAATGTGTTTTGTAGGTAACTGAGGTGACGCACATAAATTGATAGAATGTGCCATCCATAAATGTTTCTTTTTGTACCGAGAATACTCACTGCTATAATCTCGTAACGTCGCTGTACCAGGTGAGTAATTACATAGGCCTACCTATAAGACTGAATATCGTTGGCTATGCGAAATTCTAGAAGCACTTTTATGTGTCTGTAAGATCGGGACCTTTCGCATGCCTCTCGACTTGCCGGATCACTACCGTCTTATTGTTCCAGGACCTACAGATTTACAAATTAAGCACTGGTTAAGGGTCTTGCTAAAGGGCCCAACAGTGGGAGCTTGGCAGTGCTGGGGCATGAACCCAACCTTCTGATTTCAAGAGCCAATTTGTCGTTGTTCTCTCTTCCTGCTGAGCCATTTTTTACTCCCTCAACACTTTATTTAGCTTTCACATACCCCACCACCTTAGTACCAGTGGGCCTGTGACACCATTCTACTAGAAACGTGGGTTTTCCCAGCATAAAGCATGCTCTTCGTGGTTAACCACTTAGATAGCTGGTTTCCACTATATAAGCAGATTCAGCTCTGAGTGGTTATAAGCCATGCTTCAGGATTCACATTCATGCAGCCAATGCCTAAGCTCACTGGAAGCCATGGATGAGCACCATTAATGTGTCTGCCACCTCGGCACTGACCATCAGTCAAACAGTCTTCAGTTCAAGCATCCCCTACGCTAATTACACAGCAATGCCAAGGCCGACATGGAAAGCTTGCTGGCAAAATTAGACCTTGACTCTGAGCCAAGAAAACAACCAAAGTCTCTCTCTCTAAGCACAATATGTCTGTAGCGCCTCTGGGAGATATATCCCAGCTGACTGAACAAAATAGTTGAGTTGAACTGCCATGTCAACACTGTCTGGAAGTTAATTGAAGATTGGTTGAAACCGCACTCTTTTCAGTAGGGCACTTGGGCCAAGATGCTAATATGAGCTAGTTGCCAATATGATCCTGGGTCAACACCAATTACTACTGCAGTAGTGTCCCAGATTTTGGATGACATCTCACTGGGCGCTCATGAGCTGGTTAAAACCTTCCTGAAGAGGACAAGATGCCTTCACCGGTTACTCTCCCCAAAGAGTTCAACTTGTCAGTCCATATTTCACTGAGATCCTCCCCTTATGAGCCCATACAGGATGCTTAAGTGAAATGGTCTTCTCTGAAAACTGCATTCACACTGGCAGTTACCTGAACGAAAAGAGTAAGAAAGATACATGCATTGGCAATAAGCCCTCCTTGCGTGCACTAGCGGCCAGATAACCCTGTGGTCAAATCCAGGGTTTTTGCTTGATGTGACCCCCATTCATGAACCACCCAGGTGACCCTGCAACTCTCAGTCCTTACTATGCCCAGTACATACCTTACAGCACTAAGTGACCCAGACAACTGTAGATGTTATCACCTAGATCTATAAGCAGACCAGGTGTCAGACCTGAGCCAAAACATCACTCTATGAGAAGTATTTCCTCCTCATGGGCAGTACATGTGCCACTCCAGGAGATTTGTGCTGCTGCTACCTGGGTTTGCACCTGTACTTTTTCCAGGTTCCATAAAATCATCAAATCAATGATTCATATGAAATAAAGTGAAAACAGACAAAAAACCCACATACAATGTAGTCTTTATGTATACTTTATTTCACTGATGGAGGAAACTCAGCTGGTGTTGGATTAAAAACTCACTCATTTTACCTTCATATTTTGTAAGTTACACAAATACAGTGGAGAGCTTTAAACAGAAGATTCTGAAATGTAATAACATTCTTTTCATTATTATCCATTAAGTAATGTTTTAAATCGTATTACATATCCACATCATACCACTGGAGCTGAAGACATCACTCAGTGTACTTTTGAAAGTGATGGAAGTAAGAGTGTGAGAGTGTGTGCAATTTCATAAACATACAACATAACAGCAATGAAGCAGACAAAAAAAATATTTAAAAAAAATAATAAATCATGAACCAAAAAAAAATAATCATCATGAGCAAAAGCATCTAACTGGAGTAAATACAAATTCATGTTAAAATCAGATTCAGGTGTAGCGTCTCTAGGTCAAAAATGGTCATTTCAAAATTTCCACACAAATTACTGTTGACCATCTAACCATACAACAAATATTCAAATGAAGTTAATAAAAATGTATTACAATTTAAAGTGCACACAATTTTGTTCATATTTCAACAAATATTTATTCAAGAAAAAGTTGATGTTTTAGTCTATATGTGGTGTAAAGTTACCATTACAGGAATGCAATTGAGGTCATTTTTCTACAGCCATACAAACTGCTCTGGTCCACAGTACGTCTAATGTAATCCAGCAGTATATATGTAAAATAAATATATAATATATATATATATATATATTACACACACACATACAGTGAGGGAAAAAATTATTTGATCCCCTGCTGATTTTGTACATTTGCCCACTGACAAAGAAATGATCAGTCTATAATTTTAATGGTAGGTGTATTTTAACAGTGAGAGACAGAATAACAAAAAAATCCAGAAAAACGCATTTCAAAAAAGTTGGGGTTTGTTTTGCATTTTAATAAGAGAAATAAGTATTTGATCCCCTATCAATCAGCAAGATTTCTGGCTCCCAGGTGTCTTTTACACAGGTAACGAGCTGAGATTAGGAGCACTCTCTTAAAGGGACTGCTCCTAATCTCAGTTTGTTACCTGTATAAAAGACACCTGTCCACAGAAGCAATCAATCAGATTCCAAATTCTCCACCATGGCCAAGACCAAAGAGCTGTCCAAGGATGTCAGGGACAAGATTGTAGACCTACACAAGGCTGGAATGGGCTACAAGACCATCGCCAAGCAGCTTGGTGAGAAGGTGACAACAGTTGGTGTGATTATTCGCAAATGGAAGAAACACAAAATAACTGTCAGTCTCCCTCGGTCTGGGGCTCCATGCAAGATCTCACCTCGTGGAGTTTCAATGATCATGAGAATGGTGAGGAATCAGCCCAGAAATACACGGGAGGATCTTGTTAATGATCTCAAGGCAGATGGGACCATAGTCACCAAGAAAACAATTGGTGTAACACTAAGCCATGAAGGACTGAAATCCTGCAGCGCCCGCAAGGTCCCTCTGCTCAAGAAAGCACATGTACAGGCCCGTCTGAAGTTTGCCTGAATGATTCAGAGGAGAACTGGGTGAAAGTGTTGTGGTCAGATGAGACCAAAATCGAGCTCTTTGGCATCAACTCAACTCTCCGTGTTTGGAGAAGGAAGAATGCTGCCTGTGACCCCAAGAACACCATCCCCACCATCAAACATGGAGGTGGGAACATTATGCTTTGGGGGTGTTTTTCTGCTAAGGGGACAGGACAACTGCACCGCATCAAAGGGACGATGGACAGGGCCATGTACTGTCAAATCTTGGGTGAGAACCTCCTTCCCTCAGCCAGGGCATTGAAAATGGGTCATGGATGGGTATTCCAGCATGACCCAAAACACACAGCCAAGGCAACAAAGGAGTGGCTCAAGAAGAAGCACATTAATGTCCTGGAGTGGCCTAGCCAGTCTCCAGACCTTAATCCCATAGAAAATCTGTGGAGGGAGCTGAAGGTTCGAGTTGCCAAACGTCAGCCTCGAGACCTTAATGACTTGGAGAGGATCTGCAAAGAGGAGTGGGACAAAATCCCTCCTGAGATGTGTGCAAACCTGGTGGCTCAACTACAAGAAACGTCTGACCTCTGTGATGTTGAAGACCCAACAAGGGTTTTGCCACCAAGTACTAAGTCGAAGGGGTCAAATACTTATTTCCCTCATTAAAATGCAAATCAATTTATAACTTTTTTGAAATGAGTTT
The DNA here is from genome assembly GCA_023630585.1 of Cranoglanis bouderius. Lineage (NCBI taxonomy): Eukaryota > Metazoa > Chordata > Actinopteri > Siluriformes > Cranoglanididae > Cranoglanis > Cranoglanis bouderius. Next base: position 725,910 of record CM042539.1, read on the forward strand.
TTCTGGATTTTTTTGTTGTTATTCTGTCTCTCACTGTTAAAATACACCTACCATTAAAATTATAGACTGATCATTTCTTTGTCAGTGGGCAAACGTACAAAATCAGCAGGGGATCAAATACTTTTTTCCCCTCACTGTATGTATGTATGTATGTATATATATATATATATACATACACACACACACACATACATACATACATACACACAGTACTGTGCAAAAGTTTTAGGCACCCCATTTTAGTACAAACTTTGTTATAGATTTTTTATTTTATGACTTCTACATTATCAAGTCAGTACAAAACACATTTTAAACAGTTTTCTAGCACAAAATTAAATGTTACAGAAAAATGTTTGTATGTCATTAAAGAAAGCAGCATATTATGTAAGAGACCACTTTTAAGACAAAAAAAAAAAAACCCACAATGAAGGCTGCTGGGTTTTGCTGCAAAAAGTAAGAAGCAAGTGCGACAGTCAAAGTCTCCAGAAGAACTGAGTCTGGTTCTGCAAGATGCTCAATAAAATTTACTAGCTAATTTTCTTGTCACACCAAATATTGACTTTGTTTCATTTACTACTGTTTACTGCTCTTTACAGTATTTTTTTTTTTAAACGCAGAAACATTTAATTTCATTATTTTGAAGGTATCTTTGCTCTACAGCATTTCTTTGCATGTGCCTAAAACTTCTGCACAGACACACACACACACACAGTGGGTATAGAAAATCACCCCCTTTAAAATAATCACATTTTGTTGCTTTTCAGCCTGAAATAAAGACGGACACAGTTTGTTTTGTCCAGCTGTATTTACTCAGTGCAACTTATAACATCCAAGTGAAAGATATAACACCAACATGTCAGAAAAAAATTTCAAATTTTTTTAAAAACAATCACTTAGTTGGAAAAAGGATCACCCCCCTCCTAAAAATGACTTGTAAACTCAATAAGGTGTAGCTAAACACCTTCTCAATGGCACACAAAGCCATTTGACTTTCAACTGTGATCAGCTGTGGTCATTTTGATTAGCTCAACATGAAAAGAGCTTTCCTGGAGCATTTTGTAGTGCAACTGAAGCAAACAATCAACTATGGGTGCATCTTCATTTCAGGCTGAAAAGGGGGGGTGATTCTTTTCTATACCCACTGTATGTATGCACGTATGTATGCATGTATGTATGTTTTATATATATATATATATATATATATATATATATATATATATATATATATATATATATATAGAGAGAGAGAGAGAGAGAGAGAGAGAGAGAGATAGATAGATAGATAGATAGATAGATAGATATGGTAGAAAGCTTGCCATTTGAAAGACTAACCTGAGACAATGACACTTACCTACAACAGGTAATATGATCAGATCTGATGCAAAACAAACAGGAAGAGCAAGACCAACAAACAGCACTGCAAAAGTCATATGTGTTATCTTAAAGAAATTGCTAGTGTGCATACTGTATAAGTGAGTATTCCTGTAGTGCCATTTTAGAAAACATTTTAGAAAAATATTTGATTATCTGCTGTACCAGTAGATATTGGCTGTATCATACCAAAGCTTAGAAATTAGTACATTTTATAAATTTCAGTACACCTGTCTGCTCTAATACAGGCACCACATACCTGAATACTGAGTAAAAAATATGTTTGAGGGTTCTAAGAAAGTTAGAAAAATTAGTACATGACATCTGATAGTCATTAGCACCACCTTGAGAACTGGGTATCGCTTTGGCAGAAGAGTGGACAAGTCACAAATTAAAATGTCTAAAGGCTCAACCTAAAAATAATTTAAACTTACAACTTGACTAACACCAATAACTTGGGCTCTTGCCCCTCTTGGAGGGATGATGTTTAAATAAAGGTACACTTGAGCAGGTTGAAACATGCTACCAAGAATTAGTAACTTTAATTACAAAGACTATGCTGTTAACAACAAATGTTGTTAAAACATTTGGTACAAGCATTACTTCCAATCTCATTTGGCCTTAGAGGTTGCATAAAGAACAATATGGCTAGACCTACATAAACAATAAGAAATCTATGTTTTAGGGTTTGTTTAAGTGCCAGTTTTATCTGATAACTGAACCTAAGAAAGATTGAGCATTGAAGTTGACCAATATCAGGTGAGAAGGATCTGCTTTTAGCAATCCCAAGGGTAAATCAAATAATTTGTGTACTACATTTGTATGTTGGCAGTGTTGGATAGTAGGAAAACTATTGTTTTAACCACAATTCCTAAAGGACAGCACCATTACTTTTATTTTTACCTTAAAGTTAAGCTATTTATCAACTGAGTAGTGTTGATAAATACAATATTAGGGGTGTAAAATTTTAGCATTTTATCTATATTTAAACACACCTGAATAAACTCATCAGGCTCACAGAAACTTTCATGGACTATAATTGGTGTCGGAAGAGGAAAAACAAATATCTGTAAGGTTGTATCCCACCAAGGCTGGAGTTTTACATCACCAAGCAATATTATTTTATTATTTTAGTGTGCAAGGTACATATTATAAGTTTGTGGAAAGCAAAATTGAAATTAACAAAGGGTTATTTTCCGGATTTTGTGAAGCAAAGGCAAACAAATAAGTGCCTTTAATGCCATATACCACTGCAGGGTTAATTCCAAACCAACTGACAATTTGCTTACACTACTTTTTTATGATCACATCATGGCACATGTTTACATGTCATTTTAGGTGTGGTTAAAAAATACATTTTTGTTTATTCTGCTAAGTTAAATATTTTACCATGGCTTTAATACACTGCACACTTACTTTGTTAATGTTAAATTTTGAAATGGGATTCAATTTGGTAAGGAACGCATTTTGTTCAGGATTTCGGAATCCTCTGTCTTTATTCAGGACTTGATTATTAAGACTTGAAACTTACTTGTTACTTGTTCCCACCTCTGAACTCCAGAAACAAAAGCAGAAGAGGTTAGTTATAGATTTTATCTAATGTGAATAATAACAGGGGCCATCACCAAACTTGCTACAAGTTTGGGGACATTGGAATCCAACAGCCATGAAGCTGTGAGGGCCCCCTGCTCGTAAGAATTTAAAGAGAAAAATATGAGACTTGCCTCAGCCTGAACAGGGCACCAGTGAGACTCAACCTCAGCCGGTCCCATGGCATCGCTACAGGGAGAAGAAAGATCCTCAGTTTAGCAACACAAAGTCACCTGGGTCCGAAGTACTTCTATTTCAAATTACACCCCCTACCTCCCCACATCACACCCAAGTTAGACTACCAAAACCGCAACAGACTGAATCCCTGTGTCCCACACACTAGGATTATCCTTTTTCCCCCAGTGAATGCGAATTAAGGTCTTAGAGTGTGACTTACGTCAATGAATTTGACACACTGAATTTGACACAAGCCATCCATATTCTTTTTTTCCTTGACAGTGTGTTCTCTTCATTAAGCCAGGTGTTAAAAGGACACTATTGTATTTGTAAATTAAAATGAATGTGGATGACTAGGTTGGTGTACTGAACAGATGACACTCCATTGCTGACATTATTGCAATCATGCAGCCAGTACAAACCTTTGTACAGATCCTTCCCTCTGTCATGAAGAAACAGTCTTAAGTTTTCAACACCGTTTATTACAGTTTGCATAATACAGACACTTTTCACATCAGCTATTATTTGTATGATTTCCTATGTAGGTAAGGATAAGCAGGCATACAAAAACAGTTATAGCTAACTGAAGCCCTCACCAAGCAAAGCTGGGGACATGAAGTCCAACAGCACCGAAAGGTGCTGTGAAGGCTTAATTTGTTTAGTACAGTAGTATGTTTACAAAGACTTGCCTTGATAAAAGGTGCAGTACTGTTCACGTTACTCCAGCCGCTTCAAATTATTACGAACCATATTTACTAAACTTCACTTCTAAAAACCTAAACGGAACATAGGGGGAGGAAAAAAGCCACACTATAGAATTGGCAACATATTAGAGGACCAAATAAAAACTATGCAAAATTCAAAGTTTCATGCATAAACCAGTGTTTTTCCATTTCCCTTATTAAACAAATTGAATTACAATTATGCTTAATGATCTGGCTTCTTAAATACACCATTGCATGAGAAAATGGTTGAATCACCAAACCTATCGGAGACTGGTGTTTGAGCTTCAATAACGGCCTCCCTGGGACATTACAGGAGGCCTCATGGCCATGGGCGGCCTTGGGGGAGCTCCCTGGTAAGGAGGAACCATTGGAGGGCCTTGCCCGTAAGGTGACATTGCCCCTGGCACATAGCCAGGCACTGCCTGGGATGGGGTACCATATGGCCCTAATAAAAATAACAAAATGCAACAAATGACAAACTTGTATAATGTAACAGTGTAAAATTACTCAGTAATTACATGTATTCATCTCCTACTTCATATGAAAATTAATCAAAAAAAGGGATTGTACCATGCATGGGATGCCTGGCTCCTGGCTGCTGTGAAGAAGCACCCTGCTGAGCAGGCATCACCCCTCCCATTGGCCCAACAGGAGGAGTGCTAATGTGCACCTGCGCTGTGCTAGGGATCTTACACTGGTAGCGTGGTAATTGAGCGCGCAGCTCCTCCTGACACACACACACACACAAGGACACAACGCGCAATTAGGCATGACAGCAATTGCAAGCTGTTCAAACTACATAATATTTTAAGATACAGTGGATTTGAAACATGCCTAAAATTGAATAGCATTCATGGTACCTTAAATTAGTCACATATTACATTCTGATTTTATTACTTACTTTACAAGTGTGGAGCCATATATGGACACTTACCAGAGAGATATCCTCATCAGGGTGGATCAACTTACTGGTTGCACTGGTAGTGGTGAGGGTGGCAGGCTTACTTGTAATGGGGATCGCAGGTTTGGCCACAGTGCTGCCTGTGCTGGCAGCAGAGGGCGCAGGCTGGCTGTAGGCTGGGAATGTGGCTTTGGGAGTAGCAGTAGAGGAGGCTGAAAGCCCCACTGCTGCCCCAGGCACACCCTGCTGAGCCTGGAGACACAGAAGAGTCCAAATGAGCCATAATCGCCAAAACATCTAATAGTATCCATGATGAATATTCCTGTTACCCATGTAACACACTAAACAGCTTATTTCCTGAGGAGCATTTGCAATTTAGTTTTTTATTTTTTATTTTACAGCAGGGAAACCAATAAACTGCACAGTGCTGTGCTCCTCCAAGGCTGCACTTGCTACTGTTTTTCTACTGACAAGGTGCTGGTGCTGGAACCAGCAAACCCACAAAGACCCTGACTTCTCGATTCCAGACCAGCAGCATTTTGTTGCAGAAACCAAACAGTTTTTTAAAAACATTTTTGCAGTAAAATTTGAGATCAGGCACCGGCACCCTATCAGAGGAAAAGGATTAGAAGAGACTGGGGAATAAAGATTATACAGATAAGCATTGTGCATACAAGTGCACCAGTATATCTGCTGCTAGCCATGAATAGTTTTGTAAAAGCCTAGTTTCACTAGGTCAGCAGGCTGCTGCGTACTTGCGACAGCGGCTTAGAGGGTGCTGACAAAGTGTCCATACTGGAGGAGGCTGAGCTTGTGCTGGGAGCTCGAGTCCCCATCTGCAGCATGGAGAAAAAGCAAAGAGCAAAATCCTTCAACACAGCTGCATCAATGACTTCACTGCGTTTCATACTCTCACAAATCAGTGTACGCTTACGATGTACTTTCATGCACCCTTTGAAAGGTGTCGGAAAGGTGGCAAATGTTAGAGCACAAGCTACAAATCTTCATCATGTTTAGACATAAGCATTTATTTAGCTAATAAAACACCCTGATCTAAATACTGTGCATCGTTAGTCTGTATGTGAATCCAAACAGTTATAATAACTTAAACTAGGTGTCCATATCTCCAGTTACAAAGATTATTCAAAATATAGCAAAAAGAAGTATAGCCACACCTGTCCTGCACTAGGGAACAAGGGCTTGGTGACAACAGGCTGTGGAGCAGCCACTGTGGCTGCAGGTGTGGCTGCTCTTGGGATCATGCCTGACGTGGTGGAGGCAGGAGCCTGTGGCATGTGGTTCATACCTGGACGATGACCCATAGGAGGGGGCATGCCTGTCAGGACCAACAAATCATAGAGGTCTGTCACAATTTTCTTTTAAGCCTATGTAAATTACTTTAGGTTGCATTTCATATAGGACAAGCTTGATGACAATTTTTTCTATTTTTATGATAAAGTCAGTAATGAAGTATTGAACCTGGTGGCATGCCTGGCATCATCGGAGGCATTCCTGGTCCAGGTGGCATCATCCCACCCATGGGCATCATGCTGTGGAAAAAGAGCAAAGGAACAGAATTTTTTTTTTTCCAATCACAGAATGGGGGGTGGTGGGGGGTAAACTAAAACAGGACTACAAGGACATTAATACTGTACATGCTACATACAGTCCCTTCCAAAAGTATTGAAATGGTAAGGCCAATTCTTTTGTTTCTGCTATACACTGAAGACATTAAGGTTTGAGATCAAAATATGAATATGAGACAACAGATCAGAATTTCAGCATTAACTTCTTGATATTTACATATAGATGTTTTCAACAACTTAGAACATGGCACCTTTGGTGGCAGATCACTGCATTTTAGGTGAGCAAAAGTATATGAATAGATAAAGTAAATTAAAGTAAATAACACTTAATATTTGGTTGCATATCCCTTGCTTGTAATACCTCCATCAAGCCTGCGACTCACTGACATCACCAAACTGGTGCATTCTTCTTTTGTGGTGCATTTCCAGGCTCATACCACAGCTTCTTTCAGTGGTTTCTTATTTTGGGGGGTTTCTCCCTTCAGTCTCCTCTTCAGGAGGTGAAATGCATGCTCATTTGGGTTAAGGTCTGGTGATTGACATGGCCAGTCTAAAACCTTCCACTTTTTCCCCTAATAAAGTCCTTTGTGGTGTTTGCAGTGTGTTTTGGGTGACTGCCTTGCTTCATGATGATGTTCCTCCCAATTAGATGCATTTCTCTGTAAATTGGCAGGCAGATTGTTTCTGTAGACTTCTGAATTCATTCTGCTGTTACCATCGTGAGATACCATCATCAATAAAGAGTAGTGAGCCTGTTCCAGAAGCAGCCATGCAAGCCCAAGCCATACCCCCACCGTGCTTGACCGATGAGCTTGAATGTTTTGGATCATGAGCAAATTATTTCTTTCTCCACAATTTGGCCTTTCCATTACTTTGGTAAAGGTTAATCTTGGTTCCTGAACTTTTGTGGCTCATCTCTGTATTTTGGAATTTTGCCAGGGGTTATATCCCTACATGGACGTAAATATCATGAAATGAAAGTTGAGATTCTGATCTATCGTCTCATTCATCTTTTGATGTCAAACGTCTTCAGTCGATAGCAGAAACAAAATAATTGGTCTTGTCGTTCCAATGCTTTCAAAGGGGACTGTATTTGCTTTAACATCATAGTTATTTGTGAATTCTTACCCAGGTGGCATTCCTGGCATGACTGGGGGCATCCCTGGCATCATGGGAGGGACCGCAGGCATCAATGGTGGCATTCCTGGAAAATAAATTGCACAGACACCTAAAGGACACCACTTACAATACCATATTAATCTCTGCCACCTGCTGCAAGTGTATTTTTCCCTAGCTAGAAAACACTACAAAATGCAAAATTCAAGCTTTTTTGCTGCACATATTCAAAACAGCACAAGCGATATTTCAGCCTATATCGGGGTGGATGAATGATAAATTCATAGATAGCCCACTGGGCAAGTGATCACTGAAATGTGCTTCCCAGTCCCATGATTTGGTTGCCTGGAAACTCACTAGGCTAAACCTGACTAGGCGAAAAATACACAGACAAAGGGAAACAAGTGAATGTATCTTCTTATAACAAAGCCTGTAATGCATTAGCTTCTTATAACAAAGCCTGCAATGTAAGTGAAAAGTGAAAGTGACATGTGAAGGCCAATCTATGGTAACCCATACTTGGAATTTGTCCTCTGCATTTAACCCATCCAAGTTCACACATTAGGGGTTGTGAGTAGTGAACACACACTACAAACCGTGGGCGGCCATTTGTGCTGCGGCACCCAGGGAGCAGTTGAGGGTTAAGGGCTTGGCGGTGCTGAGATTTGAACTCACGACCTTCCGATCAGTAGCCCAACTTCTTAACCACTGAGCTACCACTGCCTCACATTAGCACATTGTAGTACATTGTGTTTGTACCCTGAACAAAAATTCAGCAAGATAATGGCCAACATTTCAGCTATGGGCTGTAGAGTTCGGGCGGCTGTGGCTCAGGTGGTAGAGCGGGATGTCCACTAATCATAGGGATTACGGGTGTCCGGGATGTCCGCCCCACATGACTCCATGTGCCGAAGTGTCCTTGGGCAAGACACTGAACCCCAAGCTGTTTCCGATGGCAGGCAGGTGCCTTGCATGGTGCCATTGGTGTGAGAGGGTGTGTGTGTGTGTGTGTGAATGGGTGAATGAGACACAGTGTAAAGCGCTTTGTGAACCGCAAAAGGTTAAAAGGCGCTATATAAGTGCAGACCATTTTACCATTTCTCTCCTAGCATATAACAGATATAGATTGCATTGTATAGATTGTATCTACCATCAGCCAGATTGTAGAACTATGGTTGAAGTGTAGCAGGCTTCAGAATTCCCTGAATTACAGCATCAAGATCATGAAGTGCATTAAGTTTAAACTAAGCTATATACTAAGTGAAAAGAAATTTGTTCCATGAAAAGTCTATAAAGTGATGGGTTTTGTTTTTCTTTTTCTGGTTGTTGTGTAAGAAAGTTATAGAGTCATGAAAGGGAATGGTGAATTTGAGAAAGCTACATTATCCACTAGTAAAAAAAAATAAATAAAAATTAACAGAATGCAACATCTCCCTTTAAAGAAACGCTATGGAAAGACGTGCCTTCCAAATAAAGAAAGCTACAGTACCATGTGCAGAACAAAGTTAGCAAAGAAATCATGATGGCACAAATTAGTCAAAAGGTAAACACTAGACACTTTATTCAGACTGCTACTTGAAGATAGGAAGCAGGCTAGGACACAATCAGGATACACATTAAATGAAATTTTTTTCTAGTCTATTTTTATTATTAAAACCAGTTTAAAAAAAAAAAAAAGTGAGAAACTATTTGGCTTACCTGAGTAGCTCCCAGGTGGCATCCCTGGTGTGGGCACAGGCGCCATTCCAGGCTGTGCCATAGGAGCGTAAGCAGCCGGAGGCTGTGCTGCTGCCTGCTGGAATGAGGGTCCTGCCTCATCATCATCATCATCCTCATCTGATTCATCTTGGTTCTGTTTCTTTTTCTGGTTCTCTGAGTCAAAAACAACGGAAAGGGAATTAGGAGTAGATCTATAACATATACATAAAAGGGGCGTAGAAAATACAGGTGAGAAAGGTAAAAGTAAATTACCCTGTGTTTTCTGTTCAAGTACCCGTCTCCTTTCTTCCATATCTTTCTCTGGAATACCCTCCATCCCATAAATTTCCAGTTCAATGTCTGTTCTTCCAGGTATCGCATTGGGAACACCATCAATTGTTTCTTTGTGAACCTTCAACACAGCAGAAAAGCGCATTTCGCTTTAACTCGAGCATCAAGGAAATCATAGTTATACAGTGGTGCTTGAAAGTATGTGAACCTTTTACAATTTTCTACATTTCTGCATAAATGACCAAAAACATAATCAGATTATCACACAAGTCCTAAAAGATGAGACAAATGAGACAAAAATATTGTACTCATTTATTTATTAAGAAAATGATCCAATATTACATATCTGTGAGTGGCAAAAGTATGTGAACCTTTGTTTTCAGTATCTGGTGCAGCAATAACTGCAACTAAACATTTTTGGTAACTGTTGATCAGTCCTGTAGATCGGCTTGGAGGAATTTTAGCCCGTTCCTCAGTACAGAACAGCTTCAGCTCTGGGATGTTGGTGGGTTTCCTCACATAAACTGCTTGCTTTGGGTCCTTCCACAACATTTCTATTGGATTATTGTCAGGACTTTGACTTGGTCATTCCAAAACATTAACTTTATTCCTCTTTAACCATTCTTTGGTAGAACAACTTGTGTGCTTAGGGTCGTTGACTTGCTGCATGACCCACTTTCTCTTGAGATTCAGTTCACGGACAGATGCCCTGACATTTTCCTTTAGAATTAACTGGTATAATTCAGAATTCCATCAATGATGGCAATCCATCCTGGCCCAGACGCAGCAAACCAGGCACACACCATGATACTACCACCACCATGTTTCACAGATAGGATAAGGTTCTTATGCTGGAACGCAGTGATTTACTTTCTCCAAACATAACGCTTCTCATTTAAACCAAAAATTCTGTTTTGGTCTCATCTGTCCACAAAACATTTCTCCAGTAGCCTGCTGGCTTGTCCATGTGATCTTTAGCAGTGGCTTTCTCCTTGCAACCCTGCCATGCACACCACTGTTGTTCAGTGTTCTCCTGATGGTGTTCTCATGAACATAATATGTTCATAACAATGTTAGAGAGGCCTTTAGCTGCTTAAAAGTTACCTTGCGTTCCGTATTGGCCTCGCAGAATATTACACATCTTGCTCTTGGAGTGATTTGTTGGTCGACCACTCCTGGAGAAGGTAACAATGGTCCTGAATTTCCTCCATTTGTACACAATCTGTCCGACTGTGGATTGGTGGAGTCCAAACTCTTTAGAAATGTTTTGTAACCTTTTCCAGCCTGATGAGCTTCAACAACTCTTTTTCTGAGGTTCTCAGAAATCACCTTTGTTCGTGCCATGAATCACTTCCACAAACGTGTTGTGAAGATCAGACTCTGATAGATCCCTGTTCTTTAAATAAAAGAGGGTGCTCACTCACACCTGATTGTCATCACACTGATTGAAAACACCAGACTCTTATTTAACCTTCAAATTAACTGATAATCCTAGAGGTTCACATACTTTTGCCACTCACAGATATGTAATATTGGATAATTTTCTTTAATAAATAAATCACCACGTGTAATATTTTTGTCTCATTTGTTTAATTGGGTTCTCTTTATCTACTTTTAGGACTTGTGTGAAAATCTGATGATGTTTTAGGTCACATTGTTGCAGAAATATAGAAAATTCTAAAGGGTTCACAAATTTCAAGTGCCACTGTAGAAATATAAACACATACTCACCTGCATACAGTGGATAGCCAGGCCCGGACCAGTGTATAGCTTTTTATGACATATGTGGCACTTAAAGTGTTTAGCCTTCTGGTGCTGAATAAGAATCTTCTCGTCATCAAAGTCCCTATTACAATACCTGCATTGACAGTTAAGGTCATATTGGAGCAAGATAGACAAGATGGATGCTGTACTATCTAGTTAGCTAACTATTGTGTTCTATTGAGTGCACCTAAATGGATTGTTTTTTGGTTGGACTAATGCTGTGTTTGAGGCAAGGTTGCAGCTTGTATTTCCTGCCTCAAAAAAGTAAGAGCCACAGAAAACAACACCCCAACTTGAAATCTCAACTCATCAACATGGGGTAGTCTTCTCACCTACCAGTTCCTTCCCTGTTTATGGAGTGACATCAAATAACACCACGGTTGTGCACACTGAACAGTGTAAAGTACCCCTTCTCTACTTTTAAATTAGTTTATAGCAGTATCGGCTATAGAGCTATTAATACACAGACACAGTACTTGGTTACATCTATACAACAGATCATACTAATCGTTGTTTTGAGAAGATAAACAATGTTAGAGTTATCACTCATAACTAACATTAGCTGGCTAGCTTGTTGCTAATGCTACTCACTATTGTCTGCTGTTGTTACTGTACTACATTTTCAGTCCAAAATGTTGCACGAATTTTTTTTATTCACTATAGTTCAGTTCCAGTAGCCACTCAGACCTGTAATTTGAAAAAAGTGCAGTTAACGTAGCTTTTTATGAGCATTCCATGCTTTTGTCGAGGCATGCGTTTTGTTTTTCTAAGGAAAAAAAAAAGGTGGGGAATTATGTCATTACAACTAGAGATGCACCGATTACAATTTTTTGGGCCGATTACAATTTTTTTGTAAGTGACCTGCCGATACCGATTTTTGCCGATTCCGATTTTCTTTCTAAGAACTATAATTGACAGCGTATACAAACAAAAATCTACTTTTGTTCAATGCAAAATTTTATTTTCATAATAAAAGAATTATTAAACATTACAATTTCCCCCAAACTGCACTAAGTTACAGGATCTTCTCTCACTTAAACAACTCTCAAAATAAAGAGCTCTGTGACTGGAAAGAGGTAGAAATAACAATTAACTGAAAATGAGTTGCTTTATAGAACAAAACAGATATCATTTTCCACTGTGTTTATAAACTGACCTTTTTCTCTTTTTTACTCGTCTCACAAAAGTCCAAAGATTACAAGCCTATGAACAAAACTGAAGTGTACAATACTCTTCCAGATATTAATAGGTGCAGTGGCTAATAATTAAATAACAAGTGTAACAAGTAGAATGAGTTACTGCTCCTTTAAGGCGGAACGCTCTCTCTTACTCCCTCACTGATGAGTGGGCAGTCTGTAGACGGAGCGCGAGCTATGATCATCGCATGTATGCATGTAAAGCCTGGTTATATTTCTGTTGCTCTTTGCCCTGTTTTATTTATGTTCAGTAACACAGTTGTTAGTGGAGTGTTTTGCAAACTGCCCCATGTGTGCGGGGGATCGACAACGCTGATAATAAACCACTGTGAAATATCAGATACGTGAGTTTTGCTTACACCTGGCTACAACCATTCAGGCTATCCGGCCTCTCTGTGTAAAGCGTTACACAAGGCACCTTTTCTTTGTTGTCAACATACTGTATGTATACTTGAGCATTAATGGCAAGTTTTTCTTCACAAACAGAAGCATCTCTGCCTCGTCACCTGATAATCGGTTTCTCCTTTCATCTATCACGTGTCCAGCCAAGCTAAACAAGCCATCACTCTCAACGCTTGTATATGGAGCAGAGAGGTATAGGGGCTCGGGCAAGTGGAGCAAGCGCAGGGAAACCATCTTTGTTGATCCTCCAGTAGGTCAATGGGTTTTCACGTTTTTGCCTACGACATGTTTACATGCAGCTGTGAGCGTGGCTGTGACGTTATCGCCTGTGCCGCTGGCAACAACACGGACCGGCTCGGAATCGGAAAGACGTGAGACTGACCGGCCGGTCACCGGTCCGGGCCGAGCATGCGGAAAATCGGCCGATTCCGGTCCCTGGCCGGTCGATCGGTGCATCTCTAATTACAACATGCAAGGCACCACGATTACCTTCTCAAAAAAGAAATTAGTATGGTCTATTAGTATAGTATTATAAATACAACCAAGCACATTGTTTGTATATTAATTGATCTAAAGCCAAAAAAAATAGAGGAGGAGTACTTTACACTGTTCATAGTGTGCGCCATGTTGATTTCACGTCACTACCCCAAGTTGAAATTTCAGGATGAGGGGGGTGTTTTCTGTGGGCTTTACTGGTCGGAGGGAGGAAATTACAAGTTGCAACCTCGCCTTAAATGCGGCATAAGCCTGTGGTTCTCCGTGAAGCATAGAATTTGTTTTCAGTTACAGTCATTATGAAAAGTTATTATATTCAATACTGAGCTCTAGTCTATTAGTCTGGGCCCTTGAATCGAATAGTTTTAATCCAAACAACAACTCAAAAACAATTAGGTCTATAAAATATCAACTAGGACCTAACATTTTCTGTCGGCGGTAAGCTGAGGAATAGAAAGCTCTAATGCGTTATTAAATATACAAAATATTACTATTTAAAAAGTTCATGAAATAAATATTGCTATGCACTTTGGAGTAGCCGCATCTCGTTTCACTGCACATGTGAACCTGCTACGAATTCGCCTGTGATAAAATAAACACTGAATCGCTAATATGTACCGATAGGGTTCACAGAATTTATTTTACACTTAAAGGGATCCTATGAGAACCTATACTACAAAGATAGAGGTGGTGATAAGTCTCTGAAACATCAGACAAACGACATACACACAGATTATACCTATAATATGTAAAGCTGACTAACAGGATAACCCGGCGCCGGACAACATGTTTTGCTAGCTTGGCTAGATTTGTTTGTTACCTGACTAATATAACGTCACAGATTTTTCTAATTCAAATCTCGGAACAAACAGCTTTTCTCAGAAAGGATACCAACACCATGGCTTCATCTGCTTCTTCTTTTTCCTTCCCATGTTTTAGTAGTGTAGTGGACGCTTCGTTTGTGAATCACCAAGATGCTGTACGGGGACCGAACATTTGGCAGCAGAAAATGGCGCAGACGGAAGCGTATGAAAAGTGTCCAACCGGAAGCGTGAAACTGTCGCACTGCGATATCGCCCTCTACTGGAGCGGAGTGTGAGCATGTGGGAGAAAGAAACGAGGACAGATGGACTGAGAGAGCTGCCACTAGTCTTTCCAACAGCAGTGAGGAGAAATAGTTCGCTTTGTGAACGGGCTGCACGTGTGTAGGTAAAGCCTACACTGAAAAAAATGTGTGTTGGATTTACTTAAAATACTTATGCACCATTTTTGCTTCACACTTTTTAAGTAAATTCAACTTGAAGTAATTAAGTAAAATTAACAAGATAACCTTTATGTGTTAAAAAATGTAACCAATAGAACCCACCAATTAATTGCAAGTTGATTCAAAGGAACATTTAAGCTTTCTGTGTCGCTCATTCACATTAACACAAGGTAATTCACCTTGAATTGAATAAAACTGCTCTGTTTACAGCACTGAACATTCAATACCTTAAAATAAACAACACAGACAATTAGCACAAAATAAAGCTTTTTTTTATTTATTTTTTTTACTTTATTTCTGGACAATGGTGACAATACTATCGTTTAAAAAAAACATAATGAATTGAGTTCGGCTCAATAAGAAAAAAAAAATCACTCCATTCAACAAAAGTTTACAAAAGGTTTTCAGACAGTTAGTACAAAAATGAAGTATTTTGTTTGACAGATTGCTACAGACTCTGAAAAAAAACCTCGTTACTCGATGCACGTATATTTCTTACGAAACACTCACACAAACTCGATGGATGCTTGCAAACTTTTTTTTTATGAAGTACTAACATTCGTAGCAATTAAAACATTCTGTTTAAAAAGTACCTCCTTGAGCACTAAATAAATGAGTGTTAACGGATGTTAAAAAGTAAAACTCTAATATTTTACTTCATTTATTTAAAGATTACCTGACAAAGTTTTCACCGTCTTCACCGAGTTGTGCTTCAGAAAACGGCTCCTTCACATCTTTCACCGGATATTTGCACATCACGTGGCTCGCAGTCATACTTCACATTTTAAGTTGTGTTTACTTAACATTAACCTAACTGTAACTGTAACTGTAGTTGAGGTGACATGTATTTTTCGTTCACTTTATGCATACTCTTAATTTCACCTTGTAATTGTCATTTTTGTGTTGAACACACTAATGTATGTTAAGTAAAGCTAAAATGTTTTTAAAAATGAACGTTTTTGAGTTTAATCTATTTATATTTATACGTAATGGTTGTTGAACCAACGAATAATTTTTTTCAGTGTACAAAATCTTATCAGTTGACTGTAAAATATACCAAGTTGAGAGAGCCCTCTGCTATGAACACTAATATGCTGATCAAAATCATTCTAGATGCTGGCAGTGTGCAAAGCTACATCTGATGACAATAAAATTTCGTGATTTATTTTCACAAATAAAAACGTTTCAGAAGCATAGGCTTTTGCTTCACAAATCTCACCCTGTGGCATCAAACAGGTAGCCTACTGTACTATGGGATTAGATTTGTGCCAAAAGTATTGAACGTAACTTTTCAAGAAACGAACAAAGTATACAGTGAGAAAGAAGAAAAACACTCTGAAACTGTAAACAATAAACTCAGTGACAAAAATTTAACACGGCCTTCAAATGAACAGCATTCTTTGTTAACAGTTTTCTAAGCTTCGCTAATCATGGTTTATGAATGCGCATCCAGAGTTTTCGTTTATGCTTTCAAACTTTTCTTTTACGCTCCGCAAGTTTACATTCGCCATTCTGGCACAAACCTCACGTGTGGCGTCTGCCAGAACCTGGAACCTGTTCTTCAGCTGTAGCACAAAGGCAGTCTTCAATCTGAGAACTTGTAGCCTGTCCATGTCAAGCTGTTGGTGTCCTGTTATTTTACACCTTGTTCTCCTCAGTTTCAGCTTCAGTGCTGCTGTTACTAAGTGGTGATCACTGCCAACATCAGCTCCCCTCCTCACTCTGAAGTCTAGGAGTGATCTGTTTATCAGATCTGTGAACTGTTTATCTGGTTCCTGGCTCTTCCACTGGGGGAAGACCAAGTCAGCTTGTGGATGTCGCTGTGTGGAAAGAGGTTGACTACAATAATGAGGTTGTTGGTCGCACAAAATTCAAGCAGTCACTCTCAAGTCAAGTCAAGTGGCTTTATTGTCATTTTAACCATATACAGCTGGTACAGTACACAGTGAAATGAAACAACATTCCTCCAGGAATATTATAAATAATATCTACACAGGACTACATAAAGTGCAAGTGTGAACAATTACTAAAACAGGACAATAGGCACAGAAAGAGACAGTGCAGCACTGACCAGTACACGGTTCTGGTGTGGATAAGTGTCAGATGTAACAGATAGTGCAAAAAGATATAACAATATAATAATAAAAATGCTGTGAATGTAAACATGACATGACATAGTATTCAGCAGATAAGCTTATACCTTATATGGACATAGCAGTTATTGGGGTAGCAGCCAGCTAGAAAGTATAGTAGTGACAAAAAATAAAAAGTACAATATTTTTTTTTTATAAATATAGTGTTAGCAGCAAAACTGCATGTAGTCAATGCAGTATTTTATTTACAGTGTTTTAGCAGGAATTTCAGAAAGAAATGAAATGTGCAAAGTTTGCAAAAATTGGAATGTCAGTCCAGTCTCTGGGTATTGAGGACTCTGATGGCTTGTTGGAAGAAACTGTTACACAGTCTGGCCGTGAGGGTCCGAATGCTTTGGTACCTTTTGCCAGACAGCAGGAGGGTGAAGGGTTTGTGTGAGGGGTGCTTGGGGACAGAGTGTGGTGTAAATGCCTGTGACGGAGGGAAGAGAAACCCAGATGATCTTCTCAGCTGTCGTCATTATCCGCTCCAGGGTCTTGCAATCTGAGAAGGTGCAATTTCCAAACCAGGCAGTGATGCAGCTGCCTAGGATGCTCTTGATAGTCTCTCTGTAGAATGAGGTGAGGATGGGGGGTGGGAGATGGGCGTTTCTCAGCCTTCGCATAAAGAAGTGACACTGCTGGGCTTTCTTGGCTATAGAGCTGGTGTTGAGGGACAAAGTGAGGTTCTCCACCAGGATTGCTCTTGACAATCTCCATGGTGGAGCCACCAATGTTCAGTGGAGAGTCATCACTCCATGCTCTAATGAAGTCAACAACCATTGCTTTTGTTTTGTCCACGTTCAGAGACAGGTTGTTGACTCTGCACCAGTCATTTAGCCGCTGCACATCCTCTCTGCTGACTCGTCTTTCTTGCTGATGAGACCCACCATGGTCGTGTCATCAGTGAACCTGATCTGATTCGAGCTGTGCATTGCTGCACAGTGCATCAATGGACTGAGCACACAGCCCTGGGGGGCTTGTGCTGAGGAATGATTGTGTTGAATGCTGAACTGAAGTCTATGAACAGCATTTGAATGTACGTGTCCTTTTTGTCCAGGTGGGTAAGGGCCAGATGGAGGATGGTGGTGATAGCGTCGTGTGTTAAGTGGTTGGGACAATTCGTGAACTGCGGGGGTCCAGTGAGGGGGCAGCAGGGTCCTGATGTGCCTCATGACGAGCCTCTCGAAACACTTCATGATGATGGGTGTGAGTGCGAGGCAGGACACTGAAGACTTCTTCGGTTGGGGACGATGGTGGCAGCCTTGAAGCACGTTGGAACAATGGCGCTGCTCAGGGAGATGTTGAAGATGTAAGTAAGAGCATCGGCCAGCTGGTCTACACATCCTCTGAGCACTCTGCCAGGAATGATGTCTGAATTTTGTCATTCCTGGTACTGCAGCCCTCTCTCCCCATAGTCCTGTTACAGTTTGTGTTGACATTACTTACGCATTCAAGTCCCCCATTATTGTCTTCAGGTCGTAGTGTGGCATGCCGTCTAGCTCAGCTTGTCCCCATCATAATTTGGAGCATAGCATTGAATGACATTCATGTTCATGTGTCTCCCTCTCCATCTGATCTTAAGGAGCCTGCTGTTAACAGGTCTACATTCTAACAGACAGTTCTCTGTCCCCTTTAGAATGATGGCTACATCCTCATGGTGTTGGTTGTTGTCTTTTCCTGAGTTACGGCACTGTCTCTCCGGTATTGATTTTGTGTCTGCCTAATCCCGTCCATTTACTCTCGCTCATTCCAAGTTGTATTGTCGCATCTCTGATGTAGTTTGAACCAGCTTTCCTGTTTCATACAGTGGGTATAGAAAAGAATCACCCCCCTTTAAAATAATCATATTTTGTTGTTTTTCAGCCTGAAATGAAGACAGACACAGTTTTTGTTTTATCCAGCTGTATTTACTCAGTGCAACTTATAACATCCAAGTGAAAGATATAACACCAACATGTCAGAAAAATAAATAAATAAATAAAAAACAGAATCACTGAGTTGGAAAAAGGATCACCCCCTTGCTTTAATTTGCCTTAATTTTTTAATTACAGCCTTTAGTCTGTTGGGATATGTCTCTACTAACTTTGCACATCTAGACGTTGCAATATTTGCCCACTCTTCTTTGCAGAACTGCTCAAGTTCAGTTAAATTTGATGGTGACCGTTTGTGGACTGCAGTCTTGAAGTCATTCCACAGATTTTCAATGGGGTTTAAGTCTGGACTCTGACTAGGCCATGCAAGGACATTCACCTTTTTGTCCTTCAACCACTGTGTGGTCAGTTTTGCTGTGTGCTTTGGGTCATTGTCATGTTGGAAGGTAAACCTTCTTCCCATTGACAACTTTCTAGCAGAGGGCAGCAGATTTTTCTCAAGAATTTGACGGTATTTTGCCTCATCCATTTTCCTTCTATCCTGACAAGTGCTCCAGTTCCTGCTGCAGAGAAACACCCTCATAACAGGATATTACCACCTCCATGCTTTACTGTAGGAATGGTGTTATTTGGCTGGTGAGCTGTATTGGATTTCCGCCAGACATATCGTTTGGTGTTGAGGCCAAATAATTCAATTTTAGTCTCATCTGACCATAACACCTTTTTCCATGTGGCCTCAGAATCTTCAAGGTGCGTTCATGTGGCTTTTCCTGAGGAGTGGCTTTTTTCTTGCAACCCTCCCATACAAGCCACATTTGTGGAGAATGTGTGACATTGTTGTCACATGCACACAATGACCACTCTTTGTCATAAATTCCTGAAACTGCTTCAGAGTTTCTGTAGGCCTCTTGGTAGCCTCTCTGACCAGTTTCCTCCTGGCTCTTTCATCCAGTTTGGAGCGACGTCCTGATCCAGGGAGGGTCTCTGTACCAAATACCTTCCACTTCTTAATAATAGACTTCACTGTGCTTCTAGGCATTGATAAAGCCTTTGAAATTTTTTTGTATCCATCTCCTGACTTGTGCCTGTCCACAACTTTATCCTGGAGATCTTTTGACAGTGCCTTGCCACCCATAGTTGATTGTTTGCTTCAGTTGCACTACAGAATGCTCCAGGAAAGCTATTTTCATGCTGAGCTAATCAAAATGACCACAGCTGATCACAGTTGAAAGTTAAATGGCTCTGTGTGTCATTGAGAAGGTGATTAGCTACACCTTATTGAGTTTAAAAGTCATTTTTAGGAGGGGGGTGATCCTTTTTCCAACTCAGTGATTCTGTTTTGTTTTTTTTTTCTTTTTCTTTTTTTTCTGACATGTTGGTGTTGTATCTTTCACTTGGATGTTATAAGTTGCACTGAGTAAATACAGCTGGATAAAACAAAAACTGTGTCCGTCTTCATTTCAGGCTGAAAAACAACAAAATATGATTATTTTAAACGGAGATGATTCTTTTCTATACCCACTGTATAAAGAAAAAAAGCAGTGGGCCTAAAACAGAACCTTGCAGAACACCAAACTTTACCTCAGTATGCATAGAGAAGTCACCATTTACATCTACGAACTGATAACAATCAGTCAAATAAGACCTGAGCCAGGAGAGGGCCATTCCTTTAATGCCAACAACATTTTCTAGTCTACCAAGTAGAAGAGTATGATCAATTGTGTCAAAAGCTGCATTAAGGTAAAGCAACACAAGCATGGGTACACAACCCTGATCAGAGGCCAGTAGTAGGTCATTTACCACTTTAACCAGCGCTGTCTCTGTGCTATGATGAGGCCTAAATCCTGCTTGATACATTTTATGAATGTTATTCCTATGTAGGTACGAGCATAGCTGCTGTGCTTCAACCTTTTCTAAGATCTTGGAGATAAAGGGGAGATTTGATATTGGCCTATAGCTGGACAATTGACAGGGGTCGAGGTCAGGTTTTTTAATTTGGGGTTTGATAACTGCTAGTTTAAATGATTTAGGTACATAGCCAGCACTAAGGGAAGAACTGATTATTTTTTAGAAGGGGTTTGATTATTTCTGGAATAATCTGTTTGAAGAAACATGTAGGTAAGGAATATAGTATACAAGTGATTTTGATGAAGAAATTAATGAAATTAGTTTGGTCTCTCTAAGGGGAGTAAAACATTCTAATCGTTGATCTGATATTGCTATATTATTATCTACAGGGATAGTTATAAGACTGTCTGGTTTTAAATTAATAGTTAATTTTAAAAAATATTTGCCAATGAAAAAATTCATGAAATCATTGCTGCTATATAATGACTGTGTGCCTGTTTCTGTGGCAGTTATATTCCTAATTAGTTTTGCTACAGTATTAAATAAGAATCTAGGATTATTTTTGTTATCTTCAATTAAGGTAGAGAGATAGACTGATCTAGCAGCACTAAGAGATTTCCTATAGTTTAGGAGGCTCTCCTTCCATGCTGTTTTAATACTACCAATTTGGTTTGACGCCATTTACATTCTAATTGTTCAGTGATCTGTTTTAAGGGGCGTGTGTGATCGTTATACCAGGGCACTGCTTTTTCTCTAATTATTTTTCTTTTAAGTGGAGCTACCTTATCTGGTATGTAGCGGAATGTTGACTCTAAGGATTCAGTCGCCTGATCAAGTTCTTTGGGATAAGACGGTGATCGAATCATAGTGTAATCATACATAGTGTTTGTGCTTGCCCACTCTAGAGTAGCAACTATGAAGCAACAGTCAATGCCACACCTAGAGCTTTGTGCCGCGCTCACTGGTACCTAACTAGCTCAGTTCTAACTAGCTCAGATACAGAAAGAGCTTATTTCTTAGTTACAAAAATTGTTTTTCTGTTCAGATTTGGCTACAGTTAGGCTTGTACAATATTGACATCCCTGATTGCGATTTTCCATTAAAAAATATTGCAAACAGTCCCCAGTGTTTGGTCTTCAGCTTCTGAATATAATTTTTTTTTTTTTCCCAAACACAGGAAAACAAGCACTCCCATCATTTCAGTTTAAAGGAGAGTGCTTAAGGAGTGCTGAATAACATTATCAGCTGTGCAGTCAAAAACTTAGCTGGATGGTGTATTTCAAGTGATTTTGCAGTAATATGCAGTAAACAGTTAGAAATATTTTATCATATTTTGATATAATCCTTTTAGAAATTGAATATCTAATGTCTGCATGGACATCATTTTCTCCGTTGATACCTCTCAGTGTTGAGCAGGCAAGAGTAGCAGAGCACCTGGTAAAAAAAACACATTTAATCACTTTCTAATTGCCATTAACGTTAACATTATTTGGAAATTGTTAGATTTGAAACTTCATTGTAGTCCTATTTAATCTTTTTGGGTAAAAAATATTTGTACGTTTTTCTCTTTCAGCTGAAATCAGAAAGAGTCATTTTTACATCCCTAATAAATATAATAAACCAATGTGAACTATATACAGTCCATTCAGAAAGTATTCAGACCCCTTCATTTTTTCACATTTTATGTTGCAGTTTTATGGTAAAATGCTTTAATTATTTCTTTTTAAAAAATTTCACACCAACCTACACTCTATACCCCATAATCACAAAGCAAAAAACAGATTTGTGATAACTTTGCAAATGTATTAAAAAGAAAAAACTGAAATATCACATTGATATGAAGTATTCAGGCCCTTTGCTAAGACACTTCAAATAATTTGTGTGTGTCTAATGTTAAATATATATACTGATTTATATATACGTATATTCTTGTTTAATATACTTGTCAGTAAAGAAACAGACAAGCAATACACATTTCAAATGTATTTATTTTAATTTTGTTGCATTGTCTGCATTACTGTATGCATCTTCTTTTATACAGATTCTTATTACTTATATTTTGCCAATAAATTATTCCAAATATATATACGACTACTTCTACGCTAGTTTACATATGGAGATTTTGTATAACATAGAGGGCCTTTCCAAAATTAGCAGTGAATTAGTACAAATGTTGTTGTATGTACCTTTTCTGATCCAAATATATAAAAACTAGCAAAACCTCCATCATTTATGCTAGACAGTCTAGTAATGGAAAATGACAGAAAAAGCAAGGCATCATTGATGAACACCAGTGGAAAATACTTTATACTGATGCTTAATACTGAACATGCATATGGCTCAAATAATAATAATTATAATTATTATTATAATTATACAAGCACTCACACCAAGCACCCTATTCTCAATGCAACAAATTCAGATAAACTTTATTTTAAAAATTCAAGTTTTAACTAACTTAATACAAGTGACAACAAAATACAATAAATAATTCTTTAAGTATTTAAAATACATGTATGTAAAGTAAGTCTTGACATTCAAAATTATACCATTCAAAAGTTTATTCTGTTTCAATTAGGGTAGAAGAATTGTAATGAATCTAGTAGTACCAACATCATAAAAAGTTAGTTATAAGATGAGTGAATACATTCATAAAAATTAGATTCATACATGTCTTTCACAACTCCATACTTTGCAGTAATGTACATAAATTGATGAGATCACTAGCATTAAAAAGAAAGCATATTATTAAGTGTTAGAGAGTAGTTGCTGCATTAGTGAACAAATGACAGCCAAAATAAATAAATGCTTGAAAACGGTCACATTTTCCACTGGAGAGATTTAGGATTTTAAGTAGGGGAGCATATAATTCTGTACACACAAATAAATATATTTTTAAAGTATTTTAAATTAGTTTCAGATATTGCTGCAATTACCCAATATGGGAAACCAAAATCTTTTATCTCTCATAAATAGAGATTTATAAGCAAACACTGATTCTCAGAACTGCAGGAGAACATTGAACATTGAAAACACTGACCTTCTTATACCTTTGATAAAGGGCTATTTATTTTTCATCTAACAAGTATACAACACTATGAGACAGACAACAGAGAATGGCCTGCTCTTAATCTACACTTTGAATGATTCTCAGTTACAAGTTTAATCACTGAGGTATGATCAGAAGAGAGCAAATTCATTAAGATGAATGTGAGATCCATAACAGAAAAAGTTAGAGAGAAAAAGTTAGCTAGTGGTAACTAGCTAAAGACAATTAAAATCAGAAAAAATAAGAATTTTTCACAAAACGTTTGAACAAACACAACTATACTGGCCGAAAGAAGGTATTCAGCAGGACTAAAATCCATTAGAGTAAAATTGATATTTCTACTTCCTTTTGTTAAAGACTACCAGAATGGTCACCTTTGGAACTAAAAGAGTTTTTACTCGTTTACTTGCCGAGTACTAATGGGAAATTTGTCACTTCAAGCCCAAGACACCACGTGGTATTCTTGTTTTGTAGGTGAGTTGAGAAAGTTGGACTCAAGACGCTTAGTGTCTAATCCATTGTTTCTAGATAACTGTGTTATAGTTGAATCTAAACTGTCAAATGAGTGTGAATTTTATGAACTAATGTTTAACATTCTTGTATTTCATGGCAGCATATTGAGCTGCTTGTTCTGCCAGGCTTCATTTGGATTATGGACAAGATTGATATCCAAATTGTTTCAAACAAGAGCATCTTTAAGAGCCTTGCCCTAATTGCAGCATAATGCAGCAGCAAAGCTTATTGTGTCTAAAGGTCATTTTTGGCATTGTTCATACATCAGGGATCGTCTGATGGTTTACCACTAAAAACTCATGAGCTCTTAGTGCAGAGTTGCAGTCATCATGCAGAATGTTTCCAATATCCACTTGAAACAATGGTCCAGCAGTGGAACTCCCAGCTAGCTGAACCAACAGACGCACATATAAGGTGGTCGTCACTTAAGGAAGTAATTTTCTGTCCATCATTGCAGCCAGATGAGGTGTTGAATTGCATGTGTTAATGGTTATCATGTGCTCAGTCTGCATTCAATACCAGAATACTCTTACAGATGACAATGTACCCAGGCCTGTCCAGTGAGTGGACACTCACTGCCTGTGGACATGACTGCCTGCTGGTGGGTCACTGATTGGCTATTTGTTTGCCTTGAGGAGAGCCGTAAAGGGGCTTCAATGACCAAAGATTGGTAAGTCATTATGTAAGTATAGTTAGGCAGGTGCCTTCCATTAAATGTCATTTGACACGTGCTATGACCTCCTCCTTGCGGCACTATGTGGAGTATCACTTGTGGACATAGAGCTCATCATCTACATTCATCAGACTTCACAGACTGAATGTTACTTTATCACAGCCCATGGACTCTGTGGTAAGCCTATAAGCCTATTAGAATATTGTGTGATTCTTTTCCTTAATAGTGAACAGTATCACACCACTCTGATTTTGAGCAATTGTTTTCCTTCCTCAATAAAAAACAGGATAAGCACTTGAGTGATTATTATCCTCAATAAAGAACAATATCACCCCTTGATTCTAATTCTCAACAGGGAGTAATATCGACAATTTGTGATTGTAATCCTCAATAAATTATGGTATTTTCACTATTTATTCCACTATTCCCACTATTTAGAGTGCTGTCTGTTATTGTCTGGCAAATTACAGGACACATTACAAACCCTTGTGGCAACTTTGACATATGGCCTCCACTAGTTCCAAAGGAAACAGCCCAGGTGGTCCTACACTCAGTCAGAGAATCAAGGTTACATATGAAAACTTCCAAATTCTGTGTACTGCAAAAAAATATCTTAGCAAATAAAAAGACATTTAATATAGTCAACTGTATCTACAAACCAAATTTCCATAAAAGTTGGGATTTTTTCTAAAATGCAATAAAAACAAAAATCTGTGATTTGTCAAGTCTCTTGAAACTTTAATTAATTGACAAAAGTACAAAGAAAATATATTCAGTGTTTTCACTGACCAACTTAATTGTATTTTTTAAATATAAACACATTTAGAATTTGATGCCTTCAACACACTCAAAAAAAGTTGGGACAGAGGCGAAATAAGACTGAAAACTTTATAGAATATTCAAGTAACACCATTTTGGAGGATCAGGTTAAGTGGTAACAGGGGAGGGGATCAGGATTGGGCATAAAAGGAGCATCCACCAAAAGCTCAGTCTTTGCAAGCAAGGATGAGTCGTGGCGCAACACTTTGTGCCAAACTTAGAGAGAATTGTCAGTCAGTTCAAAAAGAACATTGCTCAACGCAAGATTGCAAAGAATTTAGGTCTTTCACCATCTTTAGTGCATAATATTGTGAAAAGATTCAGGGACTCCGGAGAAATCTCATTGCATAAAGGGCAATCCAGAAATGCAACCCGAAACTCTGTTATGCAAGGAGGAAGCCACACATCAACTCTATGCAGAAAAGCTGCCGAGTTCTCTGGGCCCGGGCTCATCTCAGATGGACTGAAAGGCAGGAAGCATGTGCTGTGGTCAGATGAGTCCACGTTTCAGCTTGTTTTTGGGAAAAACGGACGTCAAGTTCTCCGTGCCAAAGATGAAAAAGACCAACCAGACAGTTATAAGTGAAAGGTGCAAAAGCCAGCATCTGTGATGGTATAGAGGTGCATCAGTGCCCACGGCATGGGTGACTTGCATATGTGTGAAGGTACCATTGACACGGAGGCGTATATTGGGATTTTAGAGAGACATACAGTACTGTGCAAAAGTTTTAGGTACATGCAAAGAAATGTTATAGAGCAAAGATGTCTTCAAAATAATGAAAGTAAATGTTTCTACATTCTAAAAAAAATACCGTAATGAGCAGTAAACAATAGTAAATGAAACAAAGTCAATATTTCAGTAACAAAGTCAATATCAATATTTCTGACAAAAAAATAAAAATAAAAATAGTAGTCTCCGGTACAATGTGTGCAGTTTTATAAGGAAATGAGCTGTTAAGTTTTATTGAGCATCTTGCGTTCTGCAAGATGCTCAGTAAAACTTAACAGCTCATTTTGCAAGTTTGTTAAGCAAACTTAACAGCCACAGTTCTTCTGGAGACTTTGACTTTCACCCTTGCTTCTTATTTTTGCAGCAAAACCCAGCAGCCTTCATTGTGTTTACTGTCTGACAAGTGGTCACTTACAGGTGCATCTCAATAAATTAGAATGTCGTGGAAAAGTTCATTTATTTCAGTAATTCCTGGGCTTCCATACCACCTCAGCAGTGCCACAAACTGATCACCTCCATGCCGCGCCGAATTGAGGCAGTAATTAAAGCAAAAGGAGCCCCTACCAAGTATTGAGTACATGTACAGTAAATGAACATACTTTCCAGAAGGCCAACAATTCACTAAAAATGTTTTTTTTATTGGTCTTATGAAGTATTCTAATTTGTTGAGATAGTGAATTGGTGGGTTTTTGTTAAATGTGAGCCAAAATCATCACAATTAAAAGAACCAAAGACTGAAACTACTTCAGTCTGTGTGCAGTGAATTTATTTAATACACGAGTTTCACAATTTGAGTTGAATTACTGAAACAAATGAACTTTTCCACGACATTCTAATTTATTGAGATGCACCTGTATATAATACGCTGCTTTCTTTAATGACATACAAACATTTTTCTGTATTTAATTTTGTGCTTGAAAACTAATGTTTGGGAATCTAAAATGTTTTTGTACTGACTTGATAATGTAGAAGTAATAAAATAAAAATCTATAGCAAAGTTTGAAAAACTTTTAAAAAAACAGGGTGCCTAAAAGTTTTGCTGCCATCAAGGCAATGTCTTTTCCCAGGAAGTCCATGATTATTTCAGCAGGACAATGCCAGGCCTCATTCCGTACATGCTACAACAGCGTGGCTTCGTAGACACAGAGTGCGTGTGCTTGACTGGCCTGCCAGCAGTCCAGATCTGTCTCTTATGGCGCATCATGAAGAGGAGAATCAGACAATGGTGTACTTGCTTTTAAAAGTACTTAAGTATCAAAAGTAAATTTCCTTTTTCATGTCAAAGCATTGTTTTATTATTGTTGCATTGTTGTATGTAATACTTACAATACCTTATGCCTCTGAAGCAAAATGCTGAATACACTGACTAGCTTCTAGTATCTTTGGAATAAAGAGCTTTTAGAATGTTAAAAAACCTGTAGAAATGATAACT
The DNA here is from genome assembly GCA_023630585.1 of Cranoglanis bouderius. Taxonomy (NCBI): domain Eukaryota; kingdom Metazoa; phylum Chordata; class Actinopteri; order Siluriformes; family Cranoglanididae; genus Cranoglanis; species Cranoglanis bouderius. The sequence continues at coordinate 753,556 of CM042539.1, forward strand.
GCTCTCTCTGTGGCTCAGCGGCAGCACCAACGCAGATTTGAATGTTCCAGTGTGATATTTGTCAAAGGTTTAATAGACAGGAGAATCATTAGCATTTAGGAAAGAGATCGTGTGGATATTTGAATCGAGATCGCGATCTTTTTATGATTAATCGTGCAGCTCTACACATAACTATAGTAATTATGCAAGGTAACAAAAAAATTATACGAAGTTACAATATATTAACTTATTTATCTCTTAAACTCATTTACATTTGAATTCACGCTTTTGCATGCTAATTAACATCATTGTCGAACCTTACCTATTCGTAAGCGGTGTATCCACAAGGCTATGGCAACTTGGCGGGCAAATCCATAAGTCATTTAACCAACATACTTCATACTGAAACTTTAGCTCTAAAGCACAGACAATTTCAAGCTTTCACAAGAAATTAGTTTACATACCCCAGTATGCTTCCGCAGGTTGGACGGCGAGTTTTTGAAGGCTGTGATTTGTTTTGTTTTAGGCAAACAAAGCAAACATTTAAAACAAAAAGAATCTTTGACCTTTTCAGAAAGCTGGAACATACTGTTTATGTACGGCCGTCTTCTTCCATTTTGCCACCTGATCAGTGTTCAAAAAATACTGGGAAATCAATGAACTTCACAACACGTGACCCTACACGAGTGATTATTGATAGTGTGTCACTTTCAAAAAACCAATCACGTTTTAGAGAAGGAAACAAATTCACCCACTGATTTTCAAAGCTGCTCCATAGTAACGACTTTCAACTCGAGGACCCTGATAGAAATGTAGTGGAGTGAAATGTATGATATTTGTCTTTCAAATGTAGTGAAGTTAAAGTCACAAGTTTCCAGAAAAAATAATACTCAAGTAAAGTACAGATACTCAAAAAGTGTACTTGAGTACAGTACTCAAGTAAATGTACTTCATTATTGTCCACCTCTGAGGGCGACCAAGGACTGTTGAGCAGCTGAACTCTTGTATCAATCAAGAATGGGCAAAAAATTCCACTTGAAAAAACTGCAACAGTTAGTATCCTCAGTTCCCAAATGATTAAAAAGTGTAAGTAAAAGGAAGGGAGGGTTTACAGTGGTAAACATTCCTCTGTCCCAAATTTTTTTTGTGTTGAAGGCATCAAATTCTAAATTTGTTTATATTTACAAAATACAATTAAGTTGGTCAGTGAAAACTTTGAATATCTTTTCTTTGTACTTTTGTCAGTTAATTAAAGTTTCATGAGACTTGACAAATCACAGATTTTTGTTTTTAGTGCATTTTAGAAAAAATCCCAACTTTTATGCAAATGGGGTTAGTAGAAATCTACAAATTTATCAAGAGATTTGACTAATTGTAAGCATTTATTTATAGATGAATAAGAGCAATTAAAGCTTGAAATTAGTAAAAATGTCTAGACAAAGGTTTAAAACATATTTTGCAGTGCTCAGATGTTTTGCACTATTCATCAAAACTCTTTAAAATGAGTGTTGTCAATTAGACCTAGCTCACTTTATTAAACTTCTATTAATAAAACATTTTGTTTTATTCAATAAAAATAGTTATCCGAGCTTGTTAAACAACCATTTTAGTATACAGCTGTGGCAATTAGTAATTACAATAAAAAATGGAATAAGGAATGTGTTTATAACACCCATGTATTTGTAGACCCATTAAAATTAAGTGCCATCCTTCCAATCTATTATAATCTAAATATGCAGCAGATGATTGTATAGAATGTAGATTAGGTTTTGAGCATTACTCTTTTGCTAGTCATCTGTCTGCTTCATCTTGGTTTATTAAGCCCACTGCTTCTAATATTCATTTGTCATTCTGTGGTAGCGGTTTTTTATGAATCCACTCCCAGGACTTTCTTCATGTGCTCATAGACCACATAGGAGATACTAACAGCAGGAATGACTTTCAGGAAGTTGGGGGCAATGCCACGGTACAGACCTGGAACACCCTCTTGGGTCACTATGTGCTTGAACTGGCCCACCATGGATAGCTTTGGAGCACCCTCTGTGGAAGCTGCAGAGACAAAAGCACAGGATACCATTGGAGAAAATTAAAGAATCCACAAAACAGACATAAGCAATCATCAATGATTTGTGTTTATGCTATCCAGTTCCTGTCAGGGTTATCTTTGTACACACTGAAACCCATGGGAGAACAAAATGAAAATCTTATGCAAATGTTGTTCAAAATTCTTTTTAAAAATTAATTTGTTCATGAATGTCACATGTTCCAGGACCTCACTCACCCTGGGCCTGCATGCGAGTACGGATAAGGGCCAATGGGTAACTGGCTAGCTGGCCACAGGTGCTTGACACAGTGCCACAGCCAAGCAACACCAAAACACCAGGATCAGCTGAACCCATACAGTACCTCTGCAACCAGGCATTTTTCAGAGTCTGTGGAGAGAGAGAGAGAGAGAGAGAGAGAGAGAGAGAGAGAGAGAGAGAGAGAGAGAGAGAGAGAGAGAATTGGAGTGGACCATGAAATATTGTGGCAAGACAAAAAAAGGCATGGAGTACAAACCTACAAACTTACCCCCCTGATAAAAGACAGAATGAGCTAGGGTTTTCATGGAACGTATCAGTGACATATGGCATGCACTTGTATGAACATACCTCATAAACAGCCAGATCAATGCCAGCATATGGAATGATGCCAAGTGTGTTAGGTACGTAGCCCCTATAGAAGGCTCGCACCCCTTCCTTATGCAGAATCTGCTTGGCGCAGTCTACCATCCCAGAGTACTGCCCTGTCTTCCGTAGAGTAAGACGCGTCTTCAACACCTAGGAGAGGATTGTAGAAACAATATGTACAGGAAAAAAGCTAGAAGAAAGAGAGAATTGGAGACAATAGGATGATAATTGTCCAGCAAAGGAGCGTCCTGCTGCAATATACAGTGCCCTCCACTAATTTCGGCACCCTTGGTAAATATGAGCAAAGAATGCTGTGAAAAATTGTCTTTATTGTTTAACCTTTTGATCTTTTTTTCGATTCACAAAAATATTCTGCTCTCATGGATATGAAACAATTGCAAACACAACACAGGTTTATCAAAAAAAAAAAAAAAATCTTTGTTAAATATAGGTGTGCAACAATTATCTGCACCCTTTTAGTCAATACTTTGTGCTACCTCCCTTTGCCAAGATAACAGCTCTGAGTCTTCTCCTATAATGCCTGATGAGGTTGGAGAATACATGGTAAGGGATCTGAGACCATTCCTCCATACAGAATCTCTCCAGATCCTTCACATTTCGAGGTCCACGCTGGTGGACTCTCCTCTTCAGTTCACCCCACAGGTTTTCTATGGGTTTCAAGTCAGGGGACTGGGATGGTCAGGGCAGGACCTTCATTTTGTGGTCATTAAACCATTTTTGTGTTGATTTTGATGTATGTTTTGGATCATTGTCCTGCTGGAAGATCCAACCACGGCCCATTTTAAGCTTTCTGGAAGAGGCAGTCAGGTTTTCATTTAATATCTGTTGATATTTGATAGAGTCCATGATGCTGTGTATCCTAACAAAATGTCCAGGTCCTCTGGCAGAAAAACATTAAAGAGCCACCACCATATTTAACCGTGGGCATGAGGTACTTTTCCATATGGCTACCTCTCTGTGTGCACCAAAACCACCTCTGGTGTTTATTGCCAAAAAGCTCTGTTTTGGTTTCATCTGACCATAGAACCCGATCCCATTTGAAGTTCCAGTAGTGTCTGGCAAACTGAAGACGCTTGAGTTTGTTTTTGGATGAGAGTAGAGGCTTTTTTCTTGAAACTCTTCCAAACAACTTGTGGTGATGTAGGTGACTTCAGATTGTAGTTTTGGAGACTTTCTGACCCCAAGACGCAACTAACTTCTGCAATTCTCCAGCTGTGATCCTTGGAGATGTTTTGGCCACTCGAAGCATCCTCTTCACAGTGTGTTGAGACGATATAGACACATGTACAAATGTAAAATATCAATGGGAAAATACTTTAAATATATATTTTTAATATGAATTCATAGGGAACGCTGATTTGTTGCACACCTATATTTAACAAAGATTTTATTTTTTTTGGATAAACCTGTGTTGTGTTTGCAGTTGTTTGATATCCATGAGAGCAGAGTGTTTTTGTGGATTTTTTGAACAAAAGATCAAAAGGTTAAACAATAAAGACAATTTTTCACAGCTTTCTTTGCTCATATTTACCAAGGGTGCCGATATGGTGGAGGGAATTTTGAAGCAGAAGAAAATCTTCATTTTTTTAATCATTACAATTTTCTCAATTTAATGGCACAAAATGCCATATTTTATAATATTGGCCTCCACCTCCATGACCAATTTGATTACACAGCTGCCATGCAGATGCTTAATGGGCATCCAGAGAAGTTTCCATCCAGGACTTGTGACACATAAGTTTATTATGTGTCGCAAGTCCTGCTTATGAGTTTTAAAGCTCTAAATGATTTGGCGCCAACATATGAACAACCTTCTAATCTCTTAAAAACCTATTCTATGACATTTGCTCAGCTTGTGTGTGTGTGTGTGTGTGTGTGTGTGTGTGTGTGTGTGTGTGTGTGTGTGTGTGTGTGTGTGTGTGTGTGTGTGTGTGTGAATTGACTGCCATCCCATCCTGGGTGAATTCTCCCACCTTGCACCCAGTGTTCCCACAATAGACTCCACATCCATTATAAATTTAATAGATTTATAGTTAATTAATTGATGATTGTAGAATCACAATAATGGGTTCATTAATGTGTCTTTACTATATATACTTAAATTATAAATAATGTTTTGACTTTCTAATCTTTTAAATGTAAAACCCTCTGAAACTCAAATAGTACAATATAAATAAAGATGATGATGATGATTATATCCACTTATTCCAAGTATATCCAAGTGCTATAGCACAGCAGTTATTTGGAAGCTGCAAAAATCACAAATAAAAATTATATTGACCCACAGCAGCTTTTAAGAGCCCCCTTTCTCTCGTTCTCTCTCAGTCTCACTTTCTTACCTCCATGGGGTAGATGATAGACTGAGCAGTGGCTCCAGCCAACGAGCCAGCAACAAACCTCTCCTGAACCCTCAGTGTGCCCCCTTCCTTGGTGCCTCGCATTAGCCACTTTGTCTACAGATATGAAAGGATTTGACATGACATATAAGATGTTTACAAATGGTAAATCTTGTAAATATGTGAATTTATAAGACTGCAGGAGATCAATGAATGCTATTTTCGCAGTATATGATATGAAGAAGGACCTGAACGAGATAAATGAAGTTGTAGAGGATCACAAATTAAATTGAAATTGAAACTATGACATCAATGAACCAATTTGAGTTGGTTTCATTACCTCACTGGAGTGACACTAAATGGTCACTGTAATACTTACAAAACCACTGACCATTTCCCAAGACTGTGGTTATATACTGACCTGTTTCAGTCATGTGATGTTTTTCTCATGGCCATCATATTAAAAGATTTTTTTAATCTGGCGAGAGTGTGATTGCTTTTAAAAGAACTTTATGCACTTCAGAAAATGACTAGCAAGTAAAAATATCTTGAATATGGTCCAATATATCTAGTTTCCTATTACAAGATGTACCTGGTACCTGGAAACTCTAGTACAGAGTTACCAGCAAAGGTTCAAATAAACATAACAATAAACATAAATCATGTAGCCCTAACAGAAAAACAGAGTACATCAGTGCTTACATTTCTGAAGATAAACATACTGTACATGCTTTAAAAAGATTCTTGGCACAGAAATTACTTATAAGATTTTATTCATGCAAATGCAAATGGTCATTGCTGAGCTTTTGAAAGGAAACATAAGTCAGATGTTGTCCTGGACATAAGAGAATGAAATGAATTCTTTGAACTCAGCTGTAAGTTTTCCCCTGCTTTCCCCTAATTAGGTTTACTAAATTAAAACCAAGCCTTTCACATTTAAATCTATATGAAAAAGAAAAAACACTCAGTAGAGTGTGAGCACAGGAACATAGAGGCAGATTGTGGCTAGTTTAGACACTATACCACACAGAATTATACAAGTAAGGAAACCTATGACAAATAGATGCACCACAGCTAACAGTTAATTGGATGTTATACAGCAAACAACAATGGAGGTTTCACTTGGTTTGTTAGACAAAAAATCATGCCAAGCAAGATGGATGGCAAGAGTGAACATTAGTGTGGTTTTTCAGCCCTGGAGTTTAGAGATTTAAGTTGCTCAGAAAATAACACAACCTGTTTTGCTTCTGTTTGACAGACAATTAATTTGCTAGTCAGTTAAATTCCTTTTAAATTCAATCTATAATACAATAAATTGTACAAAAAGTGAAGGGGTCTGAATACTTTCTGAACTCACTGTTGGTAACCTTCCATTTTACTTCTTTACATTCTAGACCACCTAGGCCGTTTCCTTCAGAACTTCAAATACCATACTTCAGACATATTGAGACTGAGAAACACTTGAAGTGTTAATACCGCTTCTAGATGAGGAAGAGAATCACTAGATACTGTTCTTTAGGCTATTGAGAATGAAAATCACTCTTGTGCTGATACTGTTCTTTATTGAGGATAAGAATCACTCAACATTCTGATACTACTCTCTCGAGATAGTGATACAGTATTCATGGTACTGACATTGAGCTCTTTTAAGGATAACAGTTGCTCATAGTCTTAATGCTGTATTTTGTTGGGTGTAGATGCTGAACTCCATGTTGCTACTTCACAAATATCCACAAAAGACACTTCTCTTAGTGGAATTGGTGCTTGTCAAATGGTATTTAATGAAAGAAGGCACTTCTTGACCTGCCTTCAAGTATTCCTATACAAACACTTTATGGTGATCACCAAAGCAAATAAACAGTTGGTCAAAGACCTGACCGTTGGCAGTCACTTTACTTGGACCCAGGGCTGGTCTGGGCACATTCATTCCTAGCAGCATAGACAGGTTGATAGGTTTTTTGATATACTGCAACACCAACTTCTTTTGTATGAATGCTGGGTTTGGCCAAACAACTGTGACATTTATTAAGGTGGATATCTAACGCTGATACTGTGTGACAACCAATAACACAAGCAATTCACCTACTACTGACTGTAGTGACAGACGTTTTTTTTTGTTTTTTTTAAAGCTGATGTCTTTCATCTTCCACTTGTTTATATGACATAAGCGTCTTATTTCCAATTAAGGCTCCCACTGTGGGATCACTGTTTTGCATGTGGGTTGGAGCCACTTTTAGTCAGCTCTAAAACATTGTGATAAGATGCTTACATAATTGGTATACAGAGCATGGGGCCATACCCAAAATTTTCCACACAGCTTTCACAATTTCTATGTTCCGTACACTTTCATTTACCATTTCATTTATTATAGTGGCCAGCACACCTCTGTTTGGTGATCGATGATGAAACTGTAAACAGTGACAGTGACAGTTGAGCACATGTGCTCAGCAGCAAGTGGTCTATTATCAAGCTCCAGTGATCTAGTTGCAGAGGGGATAAAAATCACACCATCGGCCAAAGCTGTGGTTTAGAGGCTTGATAATGCCCAATAGGTGTGCTAATGTAGCTAACATAGCTAACAAGGGAAGCTTGCAACACACTTTTGTCTCAGAGGCAAAAGAGCAAGAGGCAAAGTTATATATGCACACACAAAATTAAAAAAAAAACACACACACACATATTGACTGTGAAGTGTCCTACCTGTTCATATGCCATAAACTTGATTGCAGACTCAGGAGCAATTTTGACAACATTTATGCCATTGCCCCTCCATAAGGACATGATACCCCCCTCCTGCACCATTCGCTGCAGTCCACACCACAGGCTAACACCTGCTGACCCATGAACCTGCAGTAACAAGAAAACATGATTAACAGGAAACCTTCAAAAAACATAAGTAGAAAGTGCTGAAAGGAATTTGACAAAATAATCTTTACTTGAAGGAAAACATTGTGTCTGTTTAAAGGAGCAGTTCTTGTTCATTGTCTGATTAATTGCTATTATTGACAAATTATCCAAACCAAAAGGAATTAGCATAATTCACTTGAACATAATTAGTCAAAATATTAGAATCTGTATAGTGGGGCAAAACATGTTCATTCTCTCATTACATTTTACTATTGGTAAACTCACCAAATCAATAATAAGAAAGAACTGTGACCAAATTATCTGTTTTTACCTGTAAGAAAACCTTAATTCTGTCTAGGGGAGCAGTTCCGGTTCTGGATACAGCTCCTGCAATCGCGCCTGCAACTAACTGCCTCCAGACCAATCCTGCTCTCCGCTCCCGTTCAGAAAATTCATCCGGCACTGTCAGGTGTTCTCCAATATCAAGTATCTACAGCAACATGTATCAGAGTTTTTTTCTTTGCCAAAAGGATTAAAACAACAAATGATCTTGCGCTTTTGAGAAACTAACCAAAGAGTGCTTCCAAAAGTGGGCAATTTCCTCCATTTTATGGAATGGATTGAACAGGAAATGATCTCGCCATTCATTCCAGTTGATGGTCATTGTGCCATCTCTGTCCATACTGAAAATCAAACAAGCAAAATAAAGAGAGAAAACAGATTTGCCAGTGATCATAAAAACTCATCACTAGGACTTAGATCTGTGATGAGAGATTGTTAATTATCAAAAAGATAGGATTTGTGGGTCTTTCCCTAATCACAAACCTTTGCAGTATCCTGGAGGCCTGCTCAAGCGACACTTTAACACCCAGACTTTTCAAAGACTGCTGGATTTCTCCTACATCTATATGACCTAAATAACGGCAAATCATATCAACATTGTTGCACATCAAATACTATATAACGAATATAGCAATGTATCAATGATTAAACTGCACCCGCTAACAAATTAACAAAAATATTCAAGGTTATTCAAAATAAATATTCAAAACTTATTTGTTGATCATTTAAGACTTTCCTCTGGGAGCATTCAGTCTACTTCTGGAAACTAGTCTCTTCTTATTATTTATCAGATCATTTGAAATGGTCAAATAAAGTATCACTATCAGAATACTGCACAACATAGTTTTTGATGTCTGATATCTATGTGCCACTTTAACATTATACTTCATTATGCAGGGAAACTACACACAGACAGTAGATAAGATTATTGTGTGAAGTGTTTTTGTTTTCCTTTGTGTGAATAGCATTACAAACCATCATTGTTGTTGTCCAGACTGTAGAACATGAGTCTGAGCTCTTTCTCTTGGGTGCGCAAATACTGGGTGAATTCTTCAAAGTCCAGTTGTCCATCATGATTGGTATCACTCACACGCACTATCTGCAGGAATGAGAGGCATCCGTCAGGCAGGAGTGAGAAGTAAGGGTGAGGCAGGACAAAGAAGCTGGGGTGAAAGAGGAAGAAGCAGGACTGAAAGGCATAAGTGAGACATGTATGGTGTTTTGTAAAGGACAAAGAGCAAGGAAAGTCATATTGAAATAGTTTGACATCAGTTGCTTGAAAATATCAGTATATTTATATTTCATAGTTAATTAGGATTACATTGGAATTTATATTGGCTTTTAAGCTCATTTAATTTGTGCATTTTCATATGTATTAATATGCTGTATTTGTACATCAACAGAAATTCATCAGCAGAAATGTACCAGGAACCAGACTGAAAACATGGATGCCATAACCCATAATTCATCCATTATTTTAAAAAAAACTGTTTAATGAGTATCAAAATTAAAGTACATTTAATTTCAACATCTGTCACTTAGTATAAGGCCATTTCACTATTTTATGTAAGAAAGAGGAAAAGTGTATAAAAGTGGCACACTATGAACTATGATAAGCAGCTTTCTCTTTGAATGTACTGAGGCCTGGCAGCAGTAACCCAAGCACAATGTGGACTAGTGTTAATCTCTCCTTTTGCAGCACATGACTAACACAGTTACAACCTAACAGCATGGCCACAATGCTGACACACAAATTACCCATTTCCATCAGAGACAAATGATGTCCTGCAATGAATGAGCATCCTATCTGGGATGAACTCTCCCACCCTGTTCACAGGACAGGCTGCTGATGCCCCATAACCATAACCCTGCCCAAGGTAAAGTGGTTACTGAAGGTGAATGAATGAATATAGACAATCTGTTGGTTTCTATGAACTATTATGTTATTTGCCCATTTGTGTGTGTGTGTGTGTGTGTGTGTGTGTATTTAGGGTAACTTTGTATTTGCATTAAGCAGAGGACTGGCACTGTGGCTTTCTTAAAAACAATTGAAGTATTCCTGTTTGTTTCTTTGCAGAGTACAAAAGTTCTCATTGTATGACCTTCACATCAAGTGGATAGTCTATAAAATTTCAACATGCTTGTTTTCTGGTCATTCCCATCAACCCAAGTGACCCAGGTGGCTTGGCAGTCCTCCACTCAGTTGTATAGCCACAGTTAGATATGTAGCCTACCGTTCTACTTCCTTCTGAACTGGACAACCCCCCAGGGTGGTTTCCTTTGGAACTAGTGAAGGCCATATACCCCAGTTGTCTCAACGTCCTGATGGATGCACCTCATCAGAAAATAATTGACAGCACTCATAAATAAGTTAGATACCATACTGTGGCAGGTTGAGATGTGGTTTAGCAGGAGTATGCAGCGGGAGTGTGGGGGAGTGAGCAAATTAATGTGGCACACTGTCTGTACACTGTAAAAGCGATCCGAACCAATGTTTATCATCCACAAATGGACAGGAGAGCGGAGTGCTTTATCAAATGCTTAAGAACATTATTCTTAAGTTTGCATACTAACATAGCTGAAATTGGGACAAACGGTTTGAAAGCCCTATCATTTGCAATCTAGGAGGTTCCCCAGGCCTCCACGGGGTTTTCCCCTTTTTAATTATTACAGTGCATCCGGAAAGTATTCACAGCGCTTCACTTTTTCCACATTTTGTTATGTTACAGCCTTATTCCGAAATGGATTAAATACATTATTTTCCTCAAAATTCTACAAACAATACCCCATAATGACAACGTGAAAGAAGTTTGTTTGAAATCTTTGCAAATTTATTAAAAATAAAAAAAACGAAAAAATCACATGTACATAAGTATTCACAGCATTTGCCATGACACTCAAAATTGAGCTCAGGTGCATCCTGTTTCCACTGATCATCCTTGAGATGTTTCTACAACTTGATTGGAGTCCATCTGTGGTAAATTCAGTTCATTGGACATGATTTGGAAAGGCACACACCTGTCTATATAAGGTCCCACAGTTAACAGTGCATGTCAGAGCACAAACCAAGCCATGAAGTCCAAGGAATTGTCTGTAGACCTCCGAGACAGGATTGTATCGAGGCACAGATCTGGGGAAGGGTACAGAAAAATTTCTGCAGCATTGAAGGTCCCAATGAGCACAGTGGCCTCCATCATCCGTAATTGGAAGAAGTTTGGAACCACCAGGACTCTTCCTAGAGCGGGCCGCCCAGCCAAACTGAGCAATCGGGGGAGAAGGGCCTTAGCCAGGGAGGTGACCAAGAACCCGATGGTCACTCTGACAGAGCTCTAGCAATTCTCTGTGGAGAGAGGAGAACCTTCCAGAAGAACAACCATCTCTGCAGCACTCCACCAATCAGGCCTGTATGGTAGAGTGGCCAGACGGAAGCCACTCCTCAGTAAAAGGCACATGACAGCCCGCCTGGAGTTTGCCAAAAGGCACCTGAAGGACTCTCAGACCATGAGAAACAAAATTCTGGTCTGATGAAACAAAAATTGAGCTCTGAACTTTGAACTTTGGCCTGAATAGCAAGTGTCATATCTGGAGGAAACCAGGCACCGCTCATCACCTGGCCAATACCATCCCTACAGTGAAGCATGGTGGTGGCAGCATCATGCTGTGGGGATGTTTTTCAGTGGCAGGAACTGGGAGACTAGTCAGGATCGAGGGAAAGATGAATGCAGCAATGTACAGAGACATCCTTGATGAAAACCTGCTCCAGAGTGCTCTGGACCTCAGACTGGGGCAAAGGTTTATCTTTCAACAGGACAACGACCCTAAGCTAACAGCCAAGATAACAAAGGAGTGGCTACAGGACAACTTTGTGAATGTCCTTGAGTGGCCCAGCCAGAGCCCAGACTTGAACCCGATTGAACATATCTGGAGAGATCTGAAAATGGCTGTGCACCGATGCTGCCCATCCAACCTGATGGAGCTTCAGAGGTCCTGCAAAGAAGAATGGGGGAAACTGCCCAAAAATAGGTGTGCCAAGCTTGTAGCATCATACTCAAAAAGACTTGAGGCTGTAATTGGTGCTTCAACAAAGTATTCAGCAAAGGCTGTGAACTTATGTGATTCTTTTCGTTTTTTTTATTTTTAATAAATTTGCAAAGATTTCGAACAAATTCTTTCACATCGTCATTATGGGGTATTGTTTGTAGAATTTTGAGGAAAATAATGAATTTAATCCATTTTGGAATAAGGCTGTAACATAACAAAATGTGGAAAAAGTGAAGCGCTGTGAATACTTTGCGGATGCACTGTATATGGGCAGAAGCCACGCAGAGTGTTGCACATGATTAAAGAAAACTGGGAGGAAACCACCCTTCACATCTACCGCCCTTCAGACAGTTTGTGCAATGTAAAACAAGAGAACAGAACACTGGATATGCTGTACACAAATGTCAAAGATGCCTACAACTCCAAAGCATCATAACCTTGTTCATCTCATACCCCTGTACAAGCCCATGGTACAGTGGCAACTGGTGACCAGCAGGGCAGTGAGAAAGTGGTCTTCTGAAGCCACTGAATCACTGAAGGGATGCTTTGAGGTTACAGAATGAGATGTGCTCTATGCAACTTAACACAGACTATATTAACTTCTGTGTAGACACTGTCATACCTAATAAAACTATATGCTGCTACCCCATCCATAAACCATGGGTCAGTAGCGAGCTGAAAACTCTCCAGCTGAGGGCAGCCGTGAATGGGCAAATGAGCTCAATCAATTCTTTACATGGTTTGATAACAGCCCCCCACTCACACCCTCTCTTCTTCAACACTACCCTTGCCTCTCCTAGTGCCTCTCATCTCTGGACAACAGCAGCTCATTCAATCAGCAGCACCCTTCATCCACTGGTGAGAGCTGCACAAGACCCACAACAGTTTGCCTACCAGGATGGCATTGGTGTGGATGATGCAATTATCTATCTGCTGTTCAGGGCATACTCCTACATGGACACATCAGGCAGCACTATGAAGATTATGTTCTTCAATTTCTCCACTGCTTTCAACACCATACAGCCTGAACTGTTGGGGAAGAAACTCCGGTTGATGCAGGTAGATCAATCCATCATCTCATGGATAATGGACTACTTAACTGGCAGACCACAGTTTGTACAACTCTATGGCTGTGTGTCAGATATGGCTATGTGCAGTACTAGGGCCCCTCAAGGGACTGTACTGGTTCCCTTGCTGTTCAGTCTGTACACCTCAGATTTTAGAGGTACAAATCAGAGGCACAACACAAAGTCATGTCATGTACAGAAGTTCTCTGATGACACGGCTATAGTGGGGTGCCTCAGAGGTGAGCATGAGAATGAGTACAGGGCCTTGGTGGAAAACTTTGCCGAGTGGTAGAAACTTAAACAACTTCGGTTGAACATCTGTAAGACAAAAGAGATGGCGGTGGACTTCAGGAGGTCCAGGCTCCACCTAACGCCTGTCACCACTGATTGGAGAGGATTTTGGCATCCTGACCGCATATAAGTCCCTGGGTGTGCATTTGGATGACAGACTGGATTGGACTATCAATACAGATGCTGTGTACAAGAAGGGCCAAAGTTTCCTCTACTTTCTGAAGACGTTGAGGTCCTTTGATGTGTGCACATCACTCCTGTGAGTGTTTCACCAGTCAGTTGTAGCCAGTGCATTTTTCTATGCTGTTGTGTGCTAGGGAAATGGTATCGGTGCAAAGGCTGCAAAGAAACTCAGCAAGCTGATTAGGAAGGCCAGCTTTGTTACTGGAGTCTAGCTGGATCCACTGGAGGAACTGTGAATGAAGGACACTTAGCAAACTCCTAGCCATCATGGACAATAACACTCATCCCCCACATCACACACTGGATAAAGAGAGCAACACCTTCAGTAACAGACTCATACACCTGTGCTGTTGCATCATGTCAGATCATTCTTACCCAAAGCATTTAGACTGTATAATGAGTCACCTTACTGACGCAACAGTACTGACCTCCCACTATCAAAACAGAACCGGACATTTGCACTATTATTATTATTATTATTATTATTATTATTATTATTATTATTATTTGTAATGTTAGCAGTAGTAGAACCTGCATTGCTGATGTTGCTATTATTATTATTATTATTATTATTATTATTATTATTATTGTTGTTGTTTTTAGTAGTAGTAGTATTAAAACTACCTCAACACCCCACTTTTGTGCATACTTGCACAATATCTAAGTGCCTTGTTTACAAGTTTGTTTACACTTATTTTTTGTATAGAGACAAAATCCTCCCTCCCCAGCCAATCCCCCACCCCCCTTATTGTGGGATGGAGTCGGTCGCAGGCTGGATGGCTCCCTTCCATGTCACATGATGGGGGTACTGTGGCTATGGTTTATCAGGAGTATGCAGCAGAAGTGTGGGGGAGTGAGCAAATTAACACCTGGCACACCTGTCTCTCATTTGTAAATGTTTATTTATTCTTTCTCTCTCTCAATGAGTGGGGCTGATGTGTGTGTGTTTTTTGTGTGTATGAGAGTGACAGCGGAACTAAGCTGAACTGAGCTGAACTGAACAAAGCCACTGAGTGGCCTTTCCAGGTATTAGCAGTAGATGGTGCAGAGTGTTTTCACCAGTGCCATTTGAACCACTCAAACTTGTCATATCAGTTGTGTTTAGCAACCTGAGTGATTTGCAGCACCCTGTTTTTAAGACTCACATAGCCCGAAGTGCTTTCTCTATGATAACTGTGCCTAGTGCATCTCTCAGTATGAGCTTTATGTCCTTAAGGGCTAGCAAGAAATGTACCACTGTATTAGACTTACATGCAATAGTGTAGCAAATGTTTTGCAAACCAGCATGTCAGCTCACTTATGTTCAGGCTGTATATAGCACAGATTTATGCACAAGGCCTCATCAGCCTGTACCACTGTACCAGCAGCTAGTCTTTCTAAAACAGGCATTAATCTCAAGCCTACTGCTTCTACATCTGCCATTGTAGCCAATATGCCTGTTCTTTTTTATCAGATCACAGTTCCATTGCACTCTTAAAAGTTGATAAGTAGGAGAAAGCAAAGGAGAAAGCATCTACATATATCTCAGATAATTATGAAAATGTTATTATTTACATCTACAGTGCATCTGGAAAGTATTCACAGCGCTTCACTTTTTCCACATTTTGTTATGTTACAGCCTTATTCCAAAATGGATTAAATACATTATTTTCCTCAAAATACTACAAACAATACCCCATAATGACAACGTGAAAGAAGTTTGTTTGAAATCTTTGCAAATTTATTAAAAATAAAAAACGAAAAAATCACATGTGCATAAGTATTCACAGCCTTTGCCATGACACTCAAAATTGAGCTCAGGTGCATCCTGTTTCCACTGATCATCCTTGAGATGTTTCTACAACTTGATTGGAGTCCATCTGTGGTAAATTCAGTTCATTGGACATGATTTGGAAAGTCACACACCTGTCTATATAAGGTCCCACAGTTAACAGTGCATGTCAGAGCACAAACCAAGCCATGAAGTCCAAGGAATTGTCTGTAGACCTCCGAGACAGGATTGTATCGAGGCACAGATCTGGGGAAGGGTACAGAAAAATTTCTGCAGCATTGAAGGTCCCAATGAGCACAGTGGCCTCCATCATCCGTAAATGGAAGAAGTTTGGAACCACCGGGACTCTTCCTAGAGCGGGCCGCCCAGCCAAACTGAGGGATCGGGAGAGAAGGGCCTTAGCCAGGGAGGTGACCAAGAACCCAATGGTCACTCTGACAGAGCTCCAGCATTTCTCTGTGGAGAGAGGAGAACCTTCCAGAAGAACAACCATCTCTGCAGCACTCCACCAGTCAGGCCTGTATGGTAGAGTGGCCAGACGGAAACCACTCCTCAGTAAAAGGCACATGACAGCCCACCTGGATTTTGCCAAAAGGCACCTGAAGGACTCTCAGACCATGAGAAACAAAAACTGAACTCTTTGGCCTGAATAGCAAGAGTCATGTCTGGAGGAAACCAGGCACCGCTCATCACCTGGCCAATACCATCCCTACAGTGAAGCATGGTGGTGGCAGCATCATGCTATGGGAATGTTTATCAGTGGCAGGAACTGGGAGACTAGTCAGGATCGAGGGAAAGATGAATGCAGCAATGTACAGAGACATCCCTCATGAAAACCTGCTCCAGAGCGCTCCGGACCTCAGACTGGGGAGAAGGTTCATCTTCCTACTGGACAACTCTGTGAATGTCATTGAGTGGCCCAGCCAGAGCCCAGACTTGAACCCGATTGAACATCTCTGGAGAGATCTGAAAATGGCTGTGCACACTCCCCATCCAACCTGATGGAGCTTGAGAGGTCCTGCAAAGAAGAATGGGAGAAACTGCCCAAAAATAGGTGTGCCAAGCTTGTAGCATCATACTCAAAAAGACTTGAGGCTGTAATTGGTGCCAAAGGTGCTTAAAACAAAGTATTGAGCAAAGGCTGTGAATACTTATGTACATGTGATTTTTTTCGTTTTTTATTTTTAATAAATTTGCAAAGATTTCAAACAAACTTCTTTCATGTTGTCATTATGGGGTATTGTTTGTAGAATTTTGAGGAAAATAATGAATTTAATCCATTTTGGAATAAGGCTGTAACATAACAAAATGTGGAAAAAGTGAAGCGCTGTGAATACTTTCCGGATGCACTGTAATTGTCTATTTTTTTTGTAATAGATGTTCCCAAGATAGTGTAACAAATATTAAACTTTTGCAAGCCAACATGTCAGCGCTCTTATTTTCAGGCTGTGCACATAGCATGTAGCATGGATTTACGTTGAAGGCTTCGTTAGCCATCACTAATGACGCAACTAGTGTCTCTAATATAGACACAGATCCTAAGCCTAAGGTAAATGGTCTGCACTTATATAGCGCCTTTTAACCTTCACAGTTCACAAAACGCTTTACTAAGGCTTCTGCATGTGCCATTGCAGCTAGTATGCATGTTCGTTTATCAGATCGCAGCTTCAGTGCACTCTTAAACATACAGTTTAACAAAGTGTATGTGAGGCAGCTGCATTAAGGTCCCCTGAGCTCTGCACTGTTGCATTTCAGTTCTTGCATGTGGCCCATGCGCTCTGCCAGCTTCTCTAATTTGGGTTCCAATGCATGAAGTCACTTGCTCTTCATTTTCCACTGATGACCCAAGTCTTCTGTCCATTTCTGTTCCTGCCACAGTAGTATTGCGAAGGAGCTTACCTTTTTCTGCCTAGTGGGATCTGCAGCCATACCTGCTGCTCGCTTCACTCAGCAGCATCAGAGGAATGTAATGAATAGCCAGCAGTATTTCTATTGCCCGTGAAGTGCAATTTTGCATGCTGTTATCAGCATTGTGCTGTAGTTAGGGCAATGCTCTGTAAGTGCTTTTCAAAGATGCTCTGTTCCCAAACAAGTTGGGCATTAATCATGTCCATCATCCAATTCCATTTTGGCTGGGGAGAACAAACAGCTCGCCATCCTGCCCTGAAATACAGGAGGTTGTGAAAGTTGACAAAGTTTCACAATAAATTATGGACTTAATTTAAGTTTATAGAGCCCACACTTCTACAAGCCAACTCAAACAATGGGCCATATGTATTCTAATTACACAGTCAACTGTGGCAAAATAAAATCAAATACTAGAGTTATCGTCACCCAAGGTACATCAACACACTCTCAGCTGATGGTACAGATTTAACAGTAACAGGATTAGACTTATTAGCAAGAAACAGGATTAAAGCGCTATACTCAGCATCTTTAAATCCACTTCCTCACTTCCTCCACAAAAGGAGCATGGGAAAGCAGACAAGCATGACGTAGTGGAGACCTTTTATAGGCTATCCACATGGGGTCATGGTCATGAATTGACAACTTTGCTATTGGTACTCGGCAAGGAAGCAAACAAACTAGGAAACGGAAAGAAAGTACAACCAAGCACATTAAATTAATGGACTCAAGTGACTGAGACAAGGAAAACTACCTTCTTTGCACAAGCAATCTAATTCGAACAGACAAATCAATTATACAGTTACTGTTTAAAATGTTTAACTGAAAATTACATTTAAATTCGGTCTCAGATTGGGAAAAACAGCATGTGAAATACACATTAAGGCTATCGTTGTTTGAATCTAAACAGAAATGATGAATTGAAATAAGTGAGCATTCAGTTGCAGTCAAAATTATTCAACCCCCATTGCAAATCAGGTTTATTGTCAAAATTTACAGACTTTCAGCTGTTTGCAATGAAGAAATCAAACAAAAGCAATTGAAATAGCTCAACACAACGAATGCTTCAAGTGGTTTCCCCAAATTCAACTGAAAATGCAACTTATAATGACTTCTCCAGTCTCAAAATTATTCAACCCCTTCATGGCAAGCATCTTTAGTACTTAGTAGAGCACCCTTTTGCTGTTATGACCTTCTGCAAACGAGGTGCATAGCCAGACGCCAGCTTCTGGCAGCGTTCCTGAGGAATCTTAGCCCATTCCTCATGAGCAATGGCCTCCAGTTCAGTAATATTCTTGAGTTGCGTGCTGCAACCGCCTTCTTCAAATCCCACCAGAAATTTTCTATGGAGTTCAAGTCAGGTGACTGTGATGGCCCTGTTGAATCTTCCAGGACTTCTTCTGCAACCAAGCCTTGGTGGAATTTGAAGTATACTTGGGATCATTGTCCTGTTGGAAGGTCCAATGATGCCCAAGCTTCAGCTTCCTCACAGACAGCATGACGTTTTCTCCTAGGATTTCCTGATACTTCAATGAATCCATCTCGCTTTCCACATGCTGCAGGTTTCCAGTGCCAGAGGATCACTGAGCCACCACCATGCTTGACTGTGGGCAGAGTATTCTTTTCAGCATATGCTTCTTTCTTCTTCCTCCAGACATACCGCTGATCCATCGTGCCGAATAGTTCCAGTTTTTTTTTCATCGCTCCACAGAACAGAATCCCAAAACTTCTCTGGCTTATTTATATGATTTTGAGCATATTGGAGCCGACTTTTCTTGTGCTTTTGGGTCAGCAGTGGTGTACGTTTTGGAGTTCTGGCATGGAAACCTTCTGCGTTTAGTACGCACCTTACTGTGCTCACTGAAACCTCAGTGCCTGTTGCCACCAAGTCTTGCTGCAGGTCTTTTGCAGTCACTCAAGGGTTTTTCACAACCTGCCTTCTCAGAAATCTGCGAAATCTGAAATAGCTTCCTTTTTCTGCCCCATCCAGGTAGTTTAACCACTGTTCCCTTAACTTTGAACTGGCAAACTATGCTTCAAATGGTGTCTCTAGGAACATTCAGTGCCTTCGCTATCTTTTTGTATCCTGTTCCTTGTTTGTGAAGGGTGATGATCTCTACTCTTAACTTTTTGGACCATTCTTTTGACCTAGCCATATTTCTAACATGCAGTCAAACGTGATACTCAACAAACTCCTAGCCAGTTCAGGTATATCATGTGTTCCAGCTCAAGCACACCTGGTGCAACTAATGAAGCCCTTGATTAGTTGCATCAGGGGTGCTTGAGACAACACCTGTTTTGCATATTTGTGCTGTTGTGAGGGATTCTATTTAGGGGGTTGAATAATTTTGAGACTGGAGAAGTCATTATAAGTTGTATTTTCAGTTGAATTTGGGGAAACCACTTGAAGCATTCATTGTGTTGAAATATTTCAATTGCTTTTGTTTGATTTGTTCATTGCAAGCAGCTGAAAGTTAAATGTTGACAATAAACCTGATTTGCAATGGGGGTTGAATAATTTTGATTGTAACTATAAACTTGAGCAGTGCTACTTCAGATAATGTTACAATACATCAATGTTTTTGTTTGGAGAAATGTTACTTAGTGTTATTTAACAATCTATTTAACCTACATGTTTCCTCATTTAAAAAAAGTTTTTGTTTTTTGACCCCCCCACCCGCTGCGAAGTTCATTAATTTATTTAAAACAACTTTTAAATGATGTGTTATATGTCACTTATATTCTTCCCCATATTATCTGTGGTAAATTGTAACAATTCTCTCCTTGTGTTTGACACCTAATTGGCTAATTGTAGAATGAGATAAATTGTATAACAGTGAAATGGAAGATTTTTTTTTTTATCAGATTGTGGTTGGTCTACAACCCCAATTCCAAAAAAGTTTGGACGCTGTGTAAAATGTAAATAAAAACAGAATGCAATGATTTGCAAATCTCATAAACCCATATGTTATTCACAATAGAACATAGAAAACATATCAAATGTTTAAACTGAGGAAATTAAGGAAAAAAATTGTTGGGACAGGGGCAACAAAAAGCAGGAAAAGTAAGTGTTACTAAAAAGAAACAGCTAGAGGAACATTTTGCAACTAATTAGGTTAACTGGCAACAGGTCAGTAACATGACTGGGTATAAAAAGAGTCTCTTAGAGAGGCAGAGTCTCTCAGAAGAAAAGATGGGATGGAATCTGGATAGAAGCATATGTTGCTCTAAAACCAGTCAAGGTCTACAACCTTTCAGCATTGATGGTGCCTTTCCAGATGTGCAAGCTGCCCATTCCATAGGCACTAATGCACTCCCATACCATCAGAGATGCAGGCTTTTGAACTGAGCGCTGATAAAAAAGCCGGATGGTCGCTCTCCTCTTTAGTCCTCTTTAGTTTAGAGGACGCTGCTTCCATGGTTTCCAAAAAGAATTTCAAATTTCGATTCGTCTGACCACAGAACAGTTTTCCACTTTGCCTCAGTCCATTTTAAATGAGCTTTGGCCCAGAGAAGGCAGTGGCATTTCTGGTTCATGTTCACATATGGCTTCTTCTTTGCATGATAGAGCTTTAACCAGCATTTGTGGATGGCACGGCGAACTGTGTTCACAGACAATGAGTTCTGGATGTGTTTCTGAGCCCATGCAGTGATTTCCATTACAGAATCATGCCTGTTTTTAATGCAGTGCCGCCTGAGGGCCCGAAGATCACAGGCATGCAATATTGATTTTCACCCTTGTCCCTTGCACACAGAGATTTCTCTAGATGCTCAGAATCTTTTGATGATGTTATGTATTGTAGATGATGAGATATTCATAGTCTTCACAATTTTACATTGAGGAACATTATTCTGAAATAGTTCCACAAATTGTAGATGCAGGTTTTCGCAGATTGGTGAACGTCTGCCCATCTTTAATTCTGAGAGACTCTGCCTCTCTAAGATACTCTTTTTATACCCAATCATGTTACGGACCTGTTACCAATTAACCTCCAGCTGTTTCTTTTTAGTAACATTTACTTTTGTTGCCCCCGTCCAAACTTTTTTGAGACGCGTTGTGGCCATCAAATTCAAAATTACCTTATTTTTTTCTTTAAATGGTACATTTCCTCAGTTTAAACATTTCATATGTTTTCTATGTTCTACTGTGAATAACATATGGGTTTATGAGATTTGCACTTCATTGCATTCTGTTTTTATATTTACATTTTACCCAGCGTCCCAACTTTTTTGGAACTGGGGTTGTATGTTTGTTGAGAAAATAAAATCACAAAGTATAAAACTATTACAATAATCCCTGTTCTTCCCTAATGATGTGTATGAGGTTGGTATAAATGTGAGAAAATGAAAGGATACAGAGGAAATCTTCAAGGGAAGTTGGCAACATGGCAGTAATAGTATCAGGTGAAACTGCAACGCAGGATATAACCTGAAACCTCAACAGTTTCACACCACTAGATAATTAGACAGTAGATCTCTGAATTATTCAGAAATCTGAGCTTGTGTTTGGGTTGCAACTTTAGAAGTTACATGTGCTCTCATCCTTCTGTTGTTATCCAAAATAGCTTCAGGCTTTGGTCTAGACTACAATCACAACACATTAAACAGATTACCTGTGGGGCCACCCTTCGACCCAGTTTTTAAATGACGAAGGAAACTATTTAAACAAAACTAGACGTTGCTGCGACCCCCTAGCGCATGTTTGCTGGGCCATTCGAGTCAATGATCTAGCTCAATTCTGCAGTAACTAACAGGTTAATTGGTAGCTGTATAATTCTCAGCCTGTTCTTGCGTCCTGTGTTAAAGTCTGAGGATGGCTCACCTCGTCCACGTCACTGCGGACGACCCCCCATGCTGCAAGTCCGCTGCGAAGTTCGTTAATGTCTATCCTCCCGTCTTTATTCACATCGAGCTGGTCGAACAGTTCAGCCCATCGCTTCTCCCGCTCAGCTTCTGAAGCGCCGTCATCTTGACAACGAGCCCGGGTCCAACCAAAAGGCAGCCGAACCCTCGCTTCTCCCATGTGAAACACTTGAGTTTTCCCAAGTAGTAGGTTTTTATTACCGAAACAGGGGAAATTTAGATTGCACTGATCCCAACTGGCGCACTCTGTTTAACTGATGCCTGATGCGCCTGTATTCCTTGATAAAAGCGATAACTCCAACAGCTCCAACAGAAAACGACTGAGCTCCCTTAACTCTGCCCCGATTACAAGCGCTTTAATCCTGTAGCCACTCCAGTGTACACCACATGCCCCTCTGTAATATTAATCCCCGTATCAGTTGCATTGATTCTCCCACAGACGCTGAGTTGCGATGCCTCGTGAATTGTGCAACGCACTCGGAGTTTACCGCATAGCCTATATAATCATGTGCGATTGCTGCATCATTATCAGCCGGGTCTGAAGAGCGGATCCCTATTACTCAGCCATCGGCGACTGTTAAACTGTTAAAGATTTTTGTTCAGCTGACACCAGTAAGCGAAACCACCGTTGCTGAGTCTGTTTAATCTCGTTTTCTCTCATTTCCTTCCATCCTCTGTCTTGCGCAGTGGAGTGTACATTAGCTTGGAGCGATCGCGGCTGAGAGTCGGGATAACAATAAGATTCCCTTATTTCCAAAAGTACTGTGGGGTTTTATTACTTTAATCATAGGTCTGGGTGAATAGCCAATGCACTCTCTAAAATATAGGTTCTTTAACGGTTCTTGACAGCACCATAGGGCTCTGTCAAGAACCATTTTTCATTGTATAGGGTTCTTGAGTTGAGCTGTATGGTTCTTTTAAGATGAAAGAAGTTCTTTATGGTTCATTATAGGTTCTTCAGTGCAGTGTATCAAGTTCTTCAAGGTATCATACCTTAACAGGTTAAAGTGAACCCAATAAGGTTCTTTGTGGGACTGGAAAATGTTCTCCTGGCATCACTCTTAAGAACCTTACTTTGGTTCCTTAAAGCAGTAATTAAGGGTTTTCTTAGAGGACTTTTGATAACATAGTTCCTTGTGACACTCTTATGAAGAACAATTTCTGTGTTCTTTAAATAGATGGTTCTCTAAAGAACTTGAGAGTAAAAAGGTTCTTTGTGCAACTTAAAAGGCTTTTCCTATAGCATCAGAATATGAAAAACCCTTTTTGGTTCTAATTGGAACCTTTATTTTTAAGGGTGGCAAACCTAGGCCAAGAAAGTGGTGGTGACTGTATGTCCAAGAATATAAAGGATACCCTAATATGAAGTACCTTAGAGAATTCTTATGATACAAATTTGAATATTATTTTTAGTTGTGTCTCCTAATAAATTCAAGGCTTTGCACTTGTGGTTAAACTTGGTTTTAATCGAGGTAGTAACTCATTCAGTGTTTCAGCTAATGATGATTCAATACCATTGTGATTTCAAATCCAAAAAAAGTATTTAGCCCTTTATCCAGGCTCCTATACTCTCAGAAAAAAAATAGTACTGTTGTCCCTTTCCTTGTTGCTAGGGTGGTAAGGATACATCCTTTGTACCTTTAAATATTTATCTTTCTCCTAGAATGTGGAATTTTGAATTTATTTGAATTTATTTATTTGAAATTTGAATTTATAGTAGGGGACAGTCAGCACAGTTGTAATATGGGACACCTTTTGGTTTCAGTGAAAGTGTACAGTACTTGCTGATGATCTCAATAAACTGGCACATGATAAAAGAAGCAAACAAATGCATAATATTATGTGGGAAGTCTGTAATTTAAATCATCTTTGAGTAATGTAACTCAAATCAAAAAGTGTTACAGTTGTACCTGCTCTCCCCTTATACAGTTGTGGAAGAGTAATAATTTATAATCTCACTATCCAGTATCACCCAGAAGAGAATGGGTTCCTGTTTAAGTCTGGTTCCTCTCATGGGTTGTTCCTCATGTTGTCAGCTCTGGCTTGGTCATTAGGGATCTAAACATTTCTGTAAAGCTGCTTTGTGACAATGTCTATTGTTAAAGGAGGTATACAAATACAGTGAACTTGAACTGTATTGAATTGAATTGTTAAGTGTACCTGTAAAAAAAAAAACAACAACAACAACAAAAAAACAACAACAAGGTAATATTAGAGTAAAGATTTACTCCATGCACCTTTAGGTAAAAGATGTTTCACAGGGTACCATGTAAGTGACAATCAATGAAAAGGAAAGGTAAAGTTTGGTACCCTTTATTCTGAGAGTGTAACACTCAGCTGTATGCCTAGATTGTATCCTGTCTCAGATGTCAGCTGTTAAGGTGTATAAATAAATGAAAAAGTGGAATAGTCCAGTGCACTGGTTGTTATTATTAGACTGCACATGGATTAGCAGGTATGACATAGATCTACTGTGTAGTGATGAAGTACAACTGATTGGAAACAAATGAATCAGCACTTGTGGCATTGGACAAGATTAGAAGGGGACGCCGTGAGAAGGAGTACTGTATGTGACACTGCACTAAACTAGGAGCATTAATAGAATGCCTGAACAAATTCTTTTGTGTTATTTCAAATTAATGTTTTGACTCAGTATGTTACAGTATGTTATAACACATACAACTAAAGCACAGGGCATGGCAGATAGATCATACTTTTACCATGAGAGTTTATACCCTGTTGAGCATGTACGTAACTATATTATCCACACAACAGTGGGTTGATTAACAGCAATTAACGTCCTCTTATTATTAAAAAAACAAAAACATTCTAATAATGAACTGGTAATTCAGAGACTGTAGTTGAGAAGCAATGAATGACATAATCTGAAAAGACATTGCATGCAGTCCATATACCACCATAGACATACCAACTCCATAGACCTGACATAACACACTGCAGCCAGTTTAGTGGAAAGAGAAATATGATTAAACCCCAGATATAGCTATTAAATACACAAGGGTATATGTCAGTGTTTGCCACTATTTAGGGAGTACATAAACAATAACAATAATGATATTGTTAGAGTCTCCCTCTCGCTACGCAGCTAGCAGAGGCTAGCGAGTAGCGCATTTCCGCATTCCACGCTTCGCGCTACCAAGAAGAGTAGCGCGAGCTTTATTCTCAAAAACCCGCTGGACTTGGCATTCATGGATCCTCGCTTTGTTTGTATTACCATGTGCTTGTGTTCTGGTTTACGTCATGTCTCCGCCTCCTGTATATTACCATGTGCTTGTGTTCTGGTTTACGTCATGTCTCCGCCTCCTGTATATTACCATGTGCTTGTGTTCTGGTTTACGTCATGTCTCCGCCTCCTGTATATTACCATGTGCTTGTGTTCTGGTTTACGTCATGTCTCCGCCTCCTGTATATTACCATGTGCTTGTGTTTTGGTTTACGTCATGTCTCCGCCTCCTTTATGTTTATTGGTTCCCTGGTTTATGTCATGTCTCTGCCCCCGTTCTTTCATTGGTTTTCTGTTTATTGTTTATTATTAGTTCCAGGTGTTCTGTGTTTAACGTCGTTTGTTCTCTAATGTGTTTGTATATAAAAACCCCTTCCATTTCCGCTTCCTTGCGGATTATTAGATTAGAATAGATTGGGTTTGTCTCAGTAAGTGCTGTAAGCCGGCTTCCTTCTCGTTCTCTCTCGCCCTTAGTTCATGGTTCCCAGACCATTGTTCCTAGTTCTATGTGCCTAGTTCCTAGTCCTTAACTCATTGTTCGTGGTTCCCATACCACAGCCTAGCGACGTGCGTTTACTCTTTTTTGTTTTTGCTTCGTTCATGTGTTTTTCTCCTTTTTTGCATTACCAACCTATGGATTACTTCTTTGTGGATTACTGCCTTATTTTTTGATGGATTATCTCTTTTTGGATTATTGCCTTAGGTTCGCTGGATTATGGTTTATGTTCTGTTCCTTTACTTGTGAATAAACGTGTTCCTATTAAACTGACTTTTCCCCTGCGCATGCATCCTGCCTCCCTCCGTCAGTTTACATAACAGAATACTCCGCCAAAAATGGATGCAGCGGGGAAAATTGGGGCACACCACACCACACTTTTTGTTGCCCCCCTGGATTCTATTTCTTTTCGGGCCTATCTTCCTCCTCCTATCGCCTATGACGGTGTCTCGTGGTACCCCCAATATTTTTTGTTACAGGCCCAGGGTTTTTTTGTTAGTTTGGTGGGTCCAAAACCCAGTGAGGAACAATGGGCGCGGTTCCTCCTGTCCCATTTGGTTGGCACAGCCCGCTGGTGGGCGGAAACCCACCTCGCCAGGGGATACACTGAACTGGCTACAGTTCCAGGTTTCGTGGAACTCCTGACCCAGGAATATGGGAGCCCAGAATATGAGCCAGACCTAAATACCTTACTGAACTCGGTGCACCTGCCCGGAGATCCCGGCCAGTCATTCCTCGAGCACTATGAGAGGGAGCGGGCTAACATGGCAGCCTGCACCTCTCAGCTCCGGACCCAGAAGTGCGCCACGAAGGGATGCACCCGATCAGCCAGCCTACAGTGCCCCACCTGCAGGAAACAGGGAGGAAGGAGCAGCTACTTCTGCTCACAAGCCTGTTTCAAGGGCGGCTGGCGGGCACATAAACGGCTCCACAGGCGGGCACTCCCAGAGCTCCAGCCGGAGATCCAGCAGGAGGTCTCCCCAGTGGAGCGCCACCTGGAGGTTAACGTGGCAACCTCCAGCCCCGAGCTCCAGCAGGAGGTCTCATCAGAGGAGCTGCCCCTGGAGGTTAACGTAGCAACCCCCAGCCCAGAGCTCCAGCAGGAGGCCCAGCAGAAGGTCTCCTCAGCGGAGCTGCACCTGGAGGTTAATGTGGCAACCTCCAGCCCCGAGCTCCAGCAGGAGGCCCAGCAGGAGGTCTCATCAGAGGAGCTGCCCCTGGAGGTTAACATGGCAACCTCCAGCCCCGAGCTCCAGCCGGAGGCCTCCTCAGTGGAGCTGCCCCTGGAGGTTAATGAGGCAACCTCCAGCCCCGAGCTCCAGCTGGAGACCCAGCAGGAGGTCTCCCCAGCAGAGCTGCTCTTGGAGGTCCACAAGGAGACCTCCGTTCCTGTCCTGTCCCTGTCGGGGGCCCATGAGGAGACCTCCACTCCAGCCCAGTTCTTGTCAGAGACCCAAGTGGGGTGCTCCGTTCCAGCCCAGTTCCTGTCGGAGACCCAAGTGGGGTGCTCTGTTCCAGCCCAGTTCCTGTCGTAGACCCAAGGGGGGGTGCTCCGCTCCCATCCTGTTGCCGCTGGAGGTCCACAAGGAGACCTCCGCCCAAGCCACATTCCTACCAGAGGTTCACGAGGAAACCTCCACTCCTGTCCTGCTCATGTCTGAGGTCCACGGGATGACCTCCTCCGAAGCCAAGTCCATGTCAGAGGTCCACGGGATGACCTCTTCCCAAGTCAAATCCATGTCTGAGGTCCATGGGATGACCTCCATTCCTAGTCCTAGCTCATGTTTTAGCCCTAATTCCAGTCCTAGTTTATGTCCAAGTCCGTGTCCAAGTCCATGTCCAGGTTTCTGCCCTAGTCCTAGTCCATGTCCAAGTCCCAATCCTGTTCCTAGCTCAGTTCCCAGTCCAGTTTCTGGTGTTTTTTCAAGGCCAGTTCCCAATCCAGTTTCCAGTCCCGTTTCCGACCCAGTTTCTAAGTTTGTCCCCAGTCCTGTCCCCAGTCCTGTCTCCAGTCCTGTTTCCAGCTGTGTTCTTGATTTAGTTTCCAACGTTGTTTTTGATTTAATTTCCAGTTCTGCTTTTGATTTAATTCTCAGCTCGGTTTCCAATTTACTTTCCAGCTCTATCTCTAATTTAGCTTTGAGTCAAGTTTCCAGTCATGTTCTCTGTCCTGTTCCCTGTCCTGTTCCCTGTCCTGTTCCCTCCACCTCAGTCTCCACCTCTGTCTCCACCTCTGTCTCCTGTCTGGTTTCTAGTTCCATTTCTAGCTCAGTTTCCAGTCCAGTTTTCGATTCTGTCTCCAGCCCTGTCTCCAGCCCTGTCAACAACCCTGTCTCCAATTTAATTTCCAGCACTGTTTCCAGCTCTGTTCCCAGCTCTATTTCCAGCCCTGTTTCCAGTCAGGTTTTTGATTTTGTTTATGGTGCTGTGTCTAGACTAGTTTCCAGTCCAGTTCTCTGTCCTGTTCCGAAGTCTGTCTCGAAGTCTGTCTCGAAGTCTGTCTCCAATCCAGGTGCCAAATCTGACTCCAGTCCTGGTTCCAGGCCAAGCTTCAAGCTAGGCACCAAGTCAAGCTTCAAGGCAAGCTCCAAGCCTAGCACCAAGTCAAGCTCCAAGTCACGCACCAGGTCAAGCACAGCTCCAAGCTCCAAGTCATGCACCAGGTCAAGCACAGCTCCAAGCTCCAAGTCATGCACCAGGTCAAGCATCACTCCAAGTTCCAAGTCAAGCACCAGGTCAAGCATCACTCCAAGCTCCAAGTCAAGCACCAGACCAAGTTCTCGACCAAGTTCTCGACCAGGGCCTAAGGGACAACCCGATATGCTCTGCTCTGGTTTTGGGACACTGGACATCGCCAGCCTCAGGTCCTGGGGGGCAGATGTTAGGATCCTGCTCAGGGGCCCAGGTCCGCCAAAACGGTTAGAACTTTTGGCGCTTCGGGAGCCGCGCCTTGGGGGGGGTGCTCTGTTAGAGTCTCCCTCTCGCTATGCAGCTAGCAGAGGCTAGCAAGTAGCGCATTTCCGCATTCCACGCTTCGCACTCACTACCAGGAAGAGTAGCGCGAGCTTTATTCTCAAAAACCCGCTGGACTTTTCATTCATGGATCCTCACTTTGTTTGTATTACCATGTGCTTGTGTTCTGGTTTACGTCATGTCTCCACCTCCTGTATATTACCATGTGCTTGTGTTCTGGTTTACGTCATGTCTCCGCCTCCTGTATATTACCATGTGCTTGTGTTCTGGTTTACGTCATGTCTCCGCCTCCTGTATATTACCATGTGCTTGTGTTCTGGTTTACGTCATGTCTCCACATCCTGTATATTACCATGTGCTTGTGTTTTGGTTTACGTCATGTCTCCACCTCCTGTATATTACCATGTGCTTGTGTTTTGGTTTACGTCATGTCTCCACCTCCTGTATATTACCATGTGCTTGTGTTTTGGTTTACGTCATGTCTCCACCTCCTTTATGTTTATTGGTTCCCCGGTTTATGTCATGTCTCTGCCCCCGTTCTTTCATTGGTTTTCTGTTTATTGTTTATTATTAGTTCCAGGTGTTCTGTGTTTAACGTTGTTTGTTCTCTAATGTGTTTGTATATAAAAAAAACCTTCCATTTCCGCTTCCTTGCGGATTATTAGATTAGAATAGATTGGGTTTGTCTCAGCAAATGCTGTAAGCCGGCTTCCTTCTCGTTCTCTCTCACCCTTAGTTCATGGTTCCCAGACCATTGTTCCTAGTTCTATGTGCCTAGTTCCTAGTCCTTAGCTCATTGTTTATGGTTCCCATACCACAACCTAGCGACGTGCTTTTACTCCTTTTTGTTTTTGCTTCGTTCATGTGTTTTTCTCCTTTTTTGCATTACCAACCTTTGGATTACTTCTTTGTGGATTACTGCCTTATTTTTTGATGGATTATCTCTTTTTGGATTATTGCCTTAGGTTCGCTGGATTATGGTTTGTGTTCTGTTCCTTTACTTGTGAATAAACGTGTTCCTATTAAACTGACTTTTCCCCTGCGCATGCATCCTGCCTCTCTCCGTCAGTTTACATAATAGATATATGTAAGCTCCTATGGTAAATTATATAGATGTAACTCTACTCCCAATTGCAAATAGAAAAACACCTTTTTACTACTGAAAATATCACGAACCATTTGCTGGATGTAGGCAGATACATCAAAGACAGCCATAAAGAGAAGAATTATATAAGCATATCTCAGAGCGTTCACCATAAAATGCAAATAACTTGTAAGCTGAAATAACAGAAAGGATAGGTAACATTTTGAAGAACTGCAACAAGGCCCAACCAATCAGATGTGACGTGCTCGTGAAACTCAGATCATATGATAGTAACAGTTTAAAGGATCTCAAACATGCCTCTATGTAACAATGGGCCTCATTTCTCAATCTTTTAATAAAGTTGCGTGTACATTCTACCTAAGGGTATAACCGAAACCAAAAAAATTTTTTTTTAAATCAGCCAGATTCAAGAATGGACAAAGCTTGGACATGGACATCAATGGCACAGGATCTTTCTGTTGGCTGAATTAGTGCTGTCTCTAGGCACCTTATATGCTACCTAATAATCTGTGTTTCTCTCTCTCTCTCTCTGTCAAGCTACACATGCTACTCCTGAGACACCAGTGACCCTGAGCCCTTCTGCTCTCTGAACCTGCCTAATCCATCCTGATGCCCTACTTCAGGTTGAAGCTCTCATCACCTGAAAACCATTCTCTATACGGTTTTCGCTAAAGCTATATTCCATGATCGCTTTAAGACTGCAGTTGCCACAAACAGTTTTGCACTCAAGTCTCCATCAGTTGATAACTTCAACAAAATAGACTTCACATGTAAACTACTGTATATTCAATTTAATGGTCACAAAAATTCACTTTTTGAACATGTAGTACACAGTTATAGAAGGGAATTATTTATAATCGCACTATTCATTGTCACCCAGATAAGGATGGGTTTCCTTTTGAGTCTGGTTCCTCTCAAGGTCGCTTCCTCATATCATCTCAGGGAGTTTTCCTTGCCACCATCACCTCTGGCTTGCTCATTAGGGATCAATTAATAAATGTAAATTTTATATCTTGAATTTATATATTTCAGTGAAGCTTTGTAACAATGTCCATTGTTAAAAGTGCTATACAAATACAATTGAATTGAATTTGATTCAATTCAATTTGCTGCTGCTGAGGTTGGCCCCACATGAACAGCCTAATGATCAATGTGATTAATGTGATTACTTGTGGATGGTACCACTTAAAAAACCATAAAAATGGCTTAGGACAGCAATTGCTACAAACAGTTTTGCTATGATGGCTTAAGACTGCAATTACTGCAAAACAGTTCTGTACTCAAGTCTCCATCATTGAACAGCTGATAACTTCAACAAAATAGACTTCATTTTAAAACTATAATGAATTCAGAAATAACTCTGATGCTCATATTCATAAGTTCCTGGTTACATAATTGCACTTTTTGACTACATAGTATACAGTTCGGAAGACAAGACAAGGCTCAAGCAGCAGTGATGTTTTAAGGGTCATTAGATCTCAATGTTTAGCCAAATCTTATTTTTTATTTTTTTGTTTATTCATTTGTTTATTTAGTTGTTCCACATAACTGTTCCTAATTTCGTCCTTTCTGTATTTAAGTTTCATGTTTGCCTGGCTTGCTAGCTCAAGTCTTGATTTGCCTATGTTGATTAGGCTGAACCTTCTTTGTTCTTTGTGTACTTGTGACCCCATGATTTTGCCCTTGACTCCTGGATATTCAAAATCACATTTTTAGGAGGCAAATGGTGAAACACCAAAATGGTGAAGCATTCCGATATCTAGACAGGAGCAAACTTAGATGTTTCATCATCTCCTGGACTTGGGATTTTGGATATTCTGCTATCCTGTATCATCACTTATCTGTCTGCACAGCATATTAGCAACATATTTATAAGTACAATTTTATTAAGTTGCCTGGTGTTACGATTCCCCCTTGCGCTGATCGCTGATGCGAGCCGTGCAGGCGGCGCACTTCCAGTTTCAGTGACATTGACTTTGTTTACTTCTCCACGTGTGTTTTGTTTTGATTTCTGTCCTGTATCCGCCCCTGTTATGTCATCGGTCCCTTCCTAATATGTCTCAGCTGTTTTGTGTTAACCACCGATTATGTTTGTGTATTTAAACCCCTTGTGTTTCCGAGTTTAGTCGCGAAGTATTAGTGCAGTTATCTTAGCATTCTGTCGCGTACCAAGCCCTTGATCTTGTTTCTCGTTTTCTGGTTTTGATCCTGTTTCCGCCTCGTGTTTTTGATTCTTGTCTAGCCCTGTTCATGTTGTTTGCTGATTGCCTGACCCTCGCCTGTTGTTGACCACGATATCTGTGTCACGTTTTGGAATTCTATGCTGGTATACCTAGTAAACTGACTTTATCTGCACTGGCATCCGTCTTCGCCTCCATCACCCACATAACCTGACAGAATACTTCACCTACACCAGCAGCAGGAAAGTGGAGGATACGTCATGCCGGAACCTTTGTACTGGCGTTTGATTCCTTTCTTTTTTCACAGTGGACTTTTATGTATCCCCCGGATGCATATGATGGATTTTCAGTTTACCCCCAAAGTTTTTTGTTACAGTGCCAACTTTATTTTGCTAGCCTGGAGGACCCCAATCCCAACGAGAAGCAGTGGTTGGGGTTCCTGTTGTCACGACTCATAGGCTCAGCTTGCCAGTGGGTGTAGTTGCACATTGCCACAGGATCTGGTGAGCTACGTACAGTGTCATGTTTTGTTAGAGTATTAGTAAAGGTGTTCGGGAGTCTGGATTTTGCTCCTGACCTCAGGTATTTCTTGGGGAGGGCCAGCCTGTAGGATAAACCCAGCCTGCCGTTCACCACAAGAAGGAGCTGGTCAGCATGGTGGCCTCCACAGCCCAGCTTCAGCCCCAGGTCGACAAGGCACCAATGGTGGTGACACAGGCGTGCGTGACAGAGGTCTGCAGTAGAGAAGCCAAGCTACGGTGTCCCACGTGTGTTGAACGTGGGATACAAGGCTCATACTTCTGCTCCCAGGAGTGTTTCAAGGGCATCTGGCGTACCCACAAATGGCTCCACGCAAGAGCTGAGCTTCAGTCGGAGACCAACGACATAGTCTCACCTGCAGAGCTCCAGTCAGAGGTCAACATGGCAATCTCAAACCCAGAGCTTCAGCCAGAGACCAAAGAAATGCAGAGCCCTGCAAAGCTCCAGCCAGAGGTCAACGTGACGACCTCAAACCCAGAGCTCCAGCCTGAGACCACCGAGATGGTCTCACCTGCAGAGCTAAAGCCGGAGGTCAACATGGCACCCTCCTCTCAGGTCAAGCTCCTGCCAGAGGTTGCCAGAGTGGACAATCTTGCCCAGAGGCCCAGGACCGCCTGAGGGGGTAAAGATTTTGGCGCTTCGGGAGAAGTGCCTTTCGGGGGGGACTCTGTTACCTCTCGCGCTGATCGCAGACGTGAGCGGCGTGCACTTCCAGTTTCAGTGACATTGACTTTGTTTACTTCTCCACGTGTGTTTTGTTTTGATTTCTGTCCTGTCTCCACCCCTGTTATGTCATTGGTCCCTTCCTAATATATCTCAGCTGTTTTGTGTTAACCACTGAATATGTTTATGTATTTAAACCGCTTGTGTTTCTGAGTTTAGTCGCGAAGTATTAGTGCAGTTAGGTAACTGCACTAATAGAACTGTATAGCGTTCTGTCGCATACCAAGCCCTTGATCTTGTTTCTCGTTTTCTGGTTTTGATCCTGTCTCCGCCTCGTGTTTTTGATTCTTGTCTAGCCCTGTTCATGTTATTTGCTGATTGCCTGACCCTTGCCTGTTGTTGACCACGATATCTGTTTTGGAATTCTATACCTAATAAACTGACTTTTTCTATACTTGCATCCGTCTTCACCTCCATCACCCGCATAACCTTACACCTGCATACCATATTTGTTATACAAAGAATCCTAAAACAGCTCATTTGGAAGCTGACATGGTGTCTGAAATGGCTATAGAACAAAGTGAATGGCAGTGAATCAATAGCACTGCTGCTACTGCAGCTCTGTTGATTTATCACTCAGGCAACTCACAGCAATACACCACTCTAAAATATAGCCCCTCCAGCCCAATACCCAATGAGTCTTGGCTAGGTTTGTAAGTGTAGTTGCAAGCACTCACAGGTCTGAAAAAGGCCAAAAGAATAGGTACTTGAGAGGGTGTCAAGCATGTACAGACAGTTGCACTGAGTTTTTGGCATGTTACACAAGACTGTGTGCAGATTGTGTTAGTGTTAAATTCATTGTTGTATGATTGATTGTACTACCTGCAGTTGACAACAGAAAGAAAAGCAAAGCTTAAGAAGCCTTTCAAAAACTACTACAGTTTTGTAGTGGGTTTTATCTGGGGTTGGAAAACATCCACACAAACAATATAATCCTCTGGAATTTTCTAACACTTCAGTTTTTGAAGTCTGACAGTATTTTTGGTTTTAACAAACGGACTTGGCATATAGATATGCTCAGACAAGCTTCTCATGCTAATGCTCAGACATTAGCTTCTGTATTAAATATATATATATATATATATATATATATATATATATATATATATATATATATATATATATATATATATATACAGGTGCATCTCAATAAATTAGAAAGTCGTGGAAAAGTTCGTTTATTTCAGTAATTCAACTCAAATTGTGAAACTCGTGTATTAAATAAATTCAATGCCACAGACTGAAGTACTTTAAGTCTTTGGTTCTTTTAATTGTGATGATTTTGGCTCACATTTAACAAAAACCCACCAATTCACTCTCTCAACAAATTAGAATATGGTGACATGCCAATCAGCTAATCAACTCAAAACACTTGCAAAGGTTTCCTGAGCCTTCAAAATGGTCTCTCAGTTTGGTTCACTAGGTAAGCCACAAACATTCATTGCCAAAGAAGCTGGCTGTTCACAGAGTGCTGTATCCAAGCATGTTAACAGAAAGTTGAGTGGAAGGAAAAATTGTGGAAGAAAAAGATGCACAACCAACCGAGAGAACCGCAGACTTATGAGGATTGTCAAGCAAAATCGATTCAAGAATTTGAGTGAACTTCACAAGGAATGGACTGAGGCTGGGGTCAAGGCATCAAGAGCCACCACACACAGACATGTCAAGGAATTTGGCTACAGTTGTCGTATTCCTCTTGTTAAGCCACTCCTGAACCACAGACAACGTCAGAGGCGTCTTACCTGGGCTAAGGAGAAGAAGAACTGGACTGTCGACCAGTGGTCCAAAGTCCTCTTTTCAGATGAGAGCAAGTTTTGTATTTCATTTGGAAACCAAGGTCCTAGAGTCTGGAGGAAGGGTGGAGAAGCTCATAGCCCAAGTTGCTTGAAGTCCAGTGTTAAGTTTCCACAGTCTGTGATGATTTGGGGTGCAATGTCATCTGCTGGTGTTGGTCCATTGTGTTTTTTGAAAACCAAAGTCACTGCACCCATTTACCAAGAAATTTTGGAGCACTTCATGCTTCCTTCTGCTGACCAGCATTTTGAAGATGCTGATTTCATTTTCCAGCAGGATTTGGCACCTGCCCACACTGCCAAAAGCACCAAAAGTTGGTTAAATGACCATGGTGTTGGTGTGCTTGACTGGCCAGCAAACTCACCAGACCTGAACCCCATAGAGAATCTATGGGGTATTGTCAAGAGGAAAATGAGAAACAAGAGACCAAAAAATGCAGATGAGCTGAAGGCCACTGTCAAAGAAACCTGGGCTTCCATACCACCTCAGCAGTGCCACAAACTGATCACCTCCATGCCACGCCGAATTGAGGCAGCAATTAAAGCAAAAGGAGCCCCTACCAAGTATTGAGTACATGTACAGTAAATGAACATACTTTCCAGAAGACCAACAATTCACTAAAAATGTTTCTTTTATTGGTCTTATGAAGTATTCTAATTTGTTGAGATAGTGAATTGGTGGGTTTTTGTTAAATGTGAGCCAAAATCATCACAATTAAAAGAACCAAAGACTTAAACTACTTCAGTCTGTGTGCATTGAATTTATTTAATACACGAGTTTCACAATTTGAGTTGAATTAGTGAAATAAATTAACTTTTCCACGACATTCTAATTTATTGAGATGCACCTGTATATATATATATACATACAGTGCCCTCCACTAGGCACCCTTGGTAAATATGAGCAAAGAATTTGTATTTGTATTTAACCAAGCTTCTATCACGTTACAATCCATCATGCTCTTTAAGGTCACAAAACTCTGGATTTTTGATAATACCAAGGATATCAAAGTCTACTGAAGGAGGTAGAGCTTGGGAATAAAGCCAGCAGGGTGTTCCTACCACTGGCAAAAGTAGCAGTGAAAACCAGGGCTTTGCTGGGCAATTCAGGGCATGCAAGAAGGAGTCTTTGGTCTAGTTGCTGAATACTGTGAAACCTGGGTCAACTCAGTGGTAGAGGAGGAAAGAGGTACAGTAAATGGATGAAGCCAATTAGGGGCTTGCAAATTTGAATACTAATGATGACAACCCATCTACAGTATGGCCGAGAGCCAAGAGAACATAATTGGCCATTCTCTTTGGGTGGAAGGGAAGGCAAATTGTTCTAAATTTGTTAGGGTGACTCAGAGTTCCTGAGGTCCAAGAAGTTAAGGGCCCATAGTGGAACTGATGCTTGTAACCCTTCGACATTGTCAACAGGACCCACCAATGTGATGATAGGCCCAATGAGCAACCCTGGCGGAGTCAATTTCACAGACTTTGGAGTATTCAGATTTCTTGGAGAAAGTGGAGCAGGTGCATGAGAGGGTACCTCTGACTAATTTCATAGTGCTACTGTGGGAATTCATTACTCATGGGAATGATTGAGATACTTGAATGGGCATAATTGGAAGGAACAGCCTTCCAGATCTAAACCTGAGCAGTGAAAATTGTTTGCTTATAACTGAACTGTACCAGAGCACCTTGGACCAAATACCAATGGTTGATTTTGTGATTGTATCATCAGACATTAAACCATTTGTTTTGGATACTAGGTGAACGAGAGGGGCTGAACGATGTAATCATGTGCCTCAACATTTGTTGTGGGAGGTACTTCAGGAGGGTCACTCTGGGTTGCTACTTGCAATCCAGTCTCTGTATGAGCACAGTGAGAGTTGTGTCCACAAAACTGGATCAGATTCAAAGACTGGAATAGCACACAGAGGCAGACCTGCCAGCAACAAGTTACAATAGTCCAGTCTTGAGATGGCAACAGACTGGACAAGCGATTGAGTGGCCTCTATAGATAGAAATGGTTCGATCCTCATAATGTTATAAAGGAGAGATCTACCCACATTGATGGGAGATCACGAAAACCCAATGATGCCATAGCCATCCATGGCAAAGGGACACTTCGCATTCTTCTTAATACACCTCCTGCATTTCCAGTTCATTCACTCACATTGGTGGTATTTCACAGTCTGTGTCTGCAAGAGCTCCTGAAGATTAATCTGAGTAAGAAATGTGAGAGCCACACTATTTAAAAATGGTAATGCTAGTGTAACTAGTGCACTGGCCATGATTTCTGGGTGGGAGGGATGGCATACGCTCTCTCCACTGTCAATCACAGTGACACTAGCCAGGGCCAGGCATTTGTTAGCTCATATGCTGAAGAGGGCAGATAGTGCTTTCTTCAGAGTGTGTTAAGCTGCTCTATGACACAGCATGAGCAGCAGTATGAAAATATGTGTTTGGCTGGCTTCACGTGCCAGGTGGGTGAGGGTGCTGTGTTACAGGAATGCCTGACCTTCAATGAAAAAAAGCAAATAATTACAAATTATTTATGCCACATTTGTCAAATTTTATCAGTGATTTCAAATCTGTTTTTGAAATATAGCTCCCCTTTCAGGTAAGTAACAAACTTGCCACTAAGAACTTTGTCTAGGCCTACTCTTTGTTGAGAGAGAGAGAGAGAGAGAGAGGTAGAGAAAGATAAGATATAGTGGGTATAGAAAAGAATCACCCCCCTTTAAAATAATCACATTTTGTTGCATTTCAGCCTGAAATGAAGACAGACACAGTTTTTGTTTAATTCAGCTGTATTTACTCAGTGCAACTTATAACATCCAAGTGAAAGATATAACACCAACATCTCAGAAAAAAATTTAAAAATAAAAATAAATAAAAATAAAAACAGAATTACCAAGTTGGAAAAAGGATCACCCCTTGCTTTATTTGTCTGAATTTTTTAACTACAGCCTTTAGTCTGTTGGGATATGTCTCTACTAACTTTGTACATCTAGACTTTGCAATATTTACCCACTCTTCATTGCAGAACTGCTCAAGTTCAGTTAAATTTGATGGTGACCGTTTGTGGACTGCAGTCTTCAAGTCATTCCACAGATTTTCAGTGGGGTTTAAGTCTGGGCTCTGACTAGGCCATGCAAGGACATTCACCTTTTTCTCCTTCAACCACTGTGTGGTCAGTTTTGCTGTGTGCTTTGGGTCATTGTCATGTTGGAAGGTAAACCTTCTTCCCATTGACAACTTTCTGGCAGAGGGCAGCAGATTTTCCTCAAGAATTTGACAGTATTTTGCCCCATTGTCCTTCTATCCTGACAAGTGCTCCAGTCCCTACTGCAGTTAAATACCCACATAACAGGATATTACCACCTCCATGCTTTACTGTAGTTATTTGGATGGTGAGCTGTATTGGATTTACGCCAGACATATCGTTTGGCCAAATAATTCAATTTTAGTCTCATCTGACCATAACACCTTTTTCCATGTGGTCTCAGAATCTTTATGGTGCATTTTGGCAAAGCTCATTTGTGGGTGGCTTTTTTCTTGCAACCCTCCCATACATTTCCACATTTGTGGAGAATTTGTGATATTGTTGTCACATGCACACAATGACCACTCTTTATCATAAATTCCTGCAACTGCTTCAGAGTTGCTGTAGGCCTCTTGGTAGCCTCTCTGACCAGTTTCCTCCTGGCTCTTTCATCCAGTTTGGAGCGATGTCCTGATCCAGGGAGGGTCTGTGTTGTACCAAATACCTTCCACTTCTTAATAATAGACTTCACTGTGCTTCTAGGCATTGATAAAGCCTTTGAATTTTTTTGTATCCATCTTGTGACTTGTGCCTGTCCACAACTTTATCCTGGAGATCTTTTGACAGTGCCTTGTCACCCATAGTTGATTGTTTGCTTCAGTTGCACTACAAAATGCTCCAGGAAAGCTATTTTCATGCTGAGCTAATCAAAATGACCACAGCTGATCACAGTTGAAAGTCAAATGGCTTTGTGTGCCATTCTGAAGCTAATTAGCTACACCTGATTGAGATTACAAGTCATTTTTAGGACGGGGGTGATCCTTTTTCCAACTCAGTGATTCTGTTTTTTTTGTTTGTTTGTTTGTTTGTTTTCTGACATGTTGATGTTATATCTTTCACTTGGATGTTGTAAGTTGCACTGAGTAAATACAGCTGAATTAAACAAAAACTGTGTCTGTCTTCATTTCAGGCTGAAAAGCAACAAAATGTGATTATTTTAAAGGGGGTGATTCTTTTCTATACCCACTGTATTCTACACATGTATATTTTGCTGATGGTCCATTTATTATATGTCCACTAGAGGGTGACAACTCTAAACTGCTCTCCGGTTATCCATCTCATAAAATCTATGCATGCTATAATTCTCAAGGGCCCACCTAATCCTGTATGCTCCACATTGTGCCTAATCATCAAAATCACCTTTGATATGTTTTATGTTTGTAATATTTATGCCCTTATGAAACCTTAAAAACTTGGCAAACTTTGTAAGGTTTTGTAATGGCATAAATATTCTACACAAATATTTGAAACAGTTTTAAGCTAAACCTTAAAGGTCATGCCATGTGATTTGGGCCTAATGCACATGTGTAAAGAAGAAAGGACCTCTTGTTTTTGGTGAAGAAGCTGGGTCAGCTGGGTATACTGATGTATGGGGTATGTCAGAGGAAAGAGAAGAGCTTTGTAGGAGGAGGGGTGAAAATACATCATCTGCATCCAAATCAATAGACCTGTGAGAATAAGACAGGGACATAGAGAGACATAGACAATGGTAGCTTTACTGCATGTGTAATATATTCACATTTATGTATATAGCTATTTATGATATCCTAGTCTCAATTTGGAGACAAATAATTTTTTTAATTGCATGTTTTTGTTGTTGTTGTTGTTGTTGTTTTTTTTATTGCTTATTTTAATCTAGCAAATAATATAATATAAATAACATTATATTATATATATATATATATATATATATATATATATATATATATATATATATATATATATATATATATATATATTTTTTTTTTTTTTTTTTTTTTTTTTAAATGGCAGTTGGAATAACTGTAGGTGGGGTGCCCATAGCAATGAAATATAGTAATGCAGTAATGGATTGCTGTATATTGTATTACATTTATTCATTCTATGCATGTTCTCCCTGTGTCTGCATGGGTTTGCTCCCAGTTCTCTGCTTTAATTCTATTCATTTTTATTTATATAAAGCTTTTAACAATTGATCTGGTAAAAAGCAACTGTACAGAAATCTCTGGTTAATTTCCACCCTCCAAAAATATGACGATAGGTAGATTGGCTATACTAAATTGCGCCTAGTTGTGAATGAGGTATGAATGTGTGAATGTGTGTGTGCATGGGCACTGCGATGGACTGATATCTCATCCACGGTGTATTCCTGCCTCACGCCCATTTTTTTCCAGATCCACCACAACCCTGACCGGAATAAAGCAGTTACTGAAAATTAATGAATGAAATAATTCATTAATTCATTCAATAATTAATATTCTAGAGAAACATTCCCATCCTTTTTTAAAAGCT
Organism: Cranoglanis bouderius; assembly: GCA_023630585.1. NCBI lineage: Eukaryota > Metazoa > Chordata > Actinopteri > Siluriformes > Cranoglanididae > Cranoglanis > Cranoglanis bouderius. Next base: position 794,509 of record CM042539.1, read on the forward strand.
CGTTCTGCTTTTCATTCAGCATGCTTCCTGAAGGGGAAAAGGTTTTAAAAAGCCTAAAGGAGATAATTAGACAGGGCTATTCGGGAGCATCTGCGAGGAAATTAGGGGTTGTTGATTGGCTGTGTCAGCACTCCAGTGCTCTTCTAACTGCACCACCGAGACCCAGTTCTTCAAATAATTTCTATGTACATGTAATTATTAAGTCTTGCCAGGAGGGGGCAGAAATGAACTGACATCCAGACATTCTCCGGGAAAGGGATCAAGACCAAACAAACCATTAACTTGACTTATGACCTTCATAATTAACTTTAATATTTTGCATGCTGCTATAGTAATCTATCAAACAGGACTTGTCGCCTGGCTTTGCCTTGTCTAAAAAATTAGAATCGTTGTTTGGCCTGATAGACCACACAGGATATCTGACCCAGATCCATGTCCTAGTGCCCTAGGCAAGCACAAATGCACCAAGATGCCCATCCTGTTCTCACGCTAAGGGGTTGGGAGTTTATGTGTTTGTGTCTGTGCATGTGGGAAAGAGAATGGGGGATAAATAAAGTGTGTGTGTGTGTGTGTGTGTGTGTGTGTGTGTGTGTGTGTGTGTGTGAGAGAGAGAGAGAGAGAGAGAGAGAGAGAGAGAGAGAACTAGAAAAAGATGACAGTGACACATAGGTGGTTTCTTGTCTGTCAGGTAGTAATGCTTGACCTGCTTTGTGTCTCCAGTCTGTTTGCCTTGAACATCAGCCAATTTCAGTTCCTTCTGTCTGCTCAGCAGCATTGTGGTTTCTGGATAAGGCAATACACCCACCCACCCACACAGACATGTATATTACACACAAACATGCAGTAGAAGTAAAAACATGGTGTAATGTACAGTATATGTATTTTATATAGTGTATGTATTTTATAAAATACACTACAATTATCCAGTCAGCCAATCATGTGGCAGCAGTACAAGCATATGCAGATATAAGTCAAGAGCTTCAGTTAAATTCACATCAAACATCAGAAAAAGGGAAAATGTGAGGTCAGTGATTTTGATTGTGGCATGGCTGTTTGTGCCAGGCGGGCTGGTTTGAGTATTTTAGAAACTCTTGATCTCCTGGGATTTTCATGCAAAACAGTCTCTAGAGATTACACAGAATGGGGAGAAAAACAAAAAACATCCAGTGAGTGGCAGTTCTGTCAGTGTAAAAGGCTTGTACAGTGGGGGAAAAAAGAGCTTTTTGTTAATAGTTTTTCTTAGGTAAAGGAGCAGATCGGGAGGGTTCATGGACATAGAATGTTTTGGTGAACTGGTATGTTTGGATGCTGTCACCCCTGAGATTCCAGTGATCTTGACTCCTTCTGCTTTCTTGACTGATCTATCCTGATGCCCGACGTCTGGTTGGAGTTCTCATCACCTGAAAATCACTCGCTGCTGCTGAGGATGGCTCCACAATAGACAGACTAAAGATCAATGAGATTAATGTGGATGATACCACATAGAAACCATAAAGGAAAATATACCCGCTGAAGACATATGGACAGATGAATATGAGATATGAGATAGATCAGAATTTCAGCTTTAATTTTCTGATATTTAAATCTATGATGTGTTAAACAACTTAGAACATGGCATGTTTATTTGATCCCACCCATCAAAAATATTGGAACATGTGACTGACAGGTGTTTCGAGTTGGCAAGGTGTGTCCTGTTAGATTGACTGTTTAAACAGTTAATAGCTCTGAATATCTACTCTTGGTTTGAGCTCTTTTTTTTGCATACAATTGTTAAGTAAGGCATTTTGAAGCTGAGAAAAGAGGGATGTCCGAATCATTTTTTAAGGGTTTGATTAAATTGCTTGACCAGGCCATCCAAAAAACTGCTACGAGTTGATTAAAAGAAACAGCTCACAAAGGATGCATAACATAAACTTGATGCCCTGATCAGTCAAGATCTCTTTTGGGATCCCAAACTGGGAGATAATATTAAAGAGTGGATTCACAGCACTGCATGCTGAGATGTTGCAAAGAGACAAGGCTTTGGGGTATAGCATTGTGTAATCCACCAGGACTAACACAAAGTGATGCCCTCTTGCAGTCCATTCCAGTGGTCTGACAACATGCCGCTCACCACCGGCGACCATCGCCACAAACGTCTGGCCAATAGAAACGGGCTATGAGACAGTTCAGTATTTTGTCCGGACTTAAATGCTTATGATGAGCCACATGGAATAACATTTCCTTGCAGCTCTTTGGGACCAATCACTGGGTTGTTTCTTCTTTTGTTTGAGTGTCCTGCTTCAATCTATAATAACCATGAAATAGGGGAAGGAGAGCATAACATTGGGATGAACCCACCGACCATTAATTACTTTCACTTGGTTGAAGGTGTACCTGAGGGTTTCATCGTGTCCGCTACAAGGGGAAATCCCCAAAGGGAATTCTTCCGAAGAGCGAGGTGGTAGGGCCCTCAATGCCTATCGGGTCATTCCATCGGGTCATTCCATCTCGAGTGGTCAAGTGGTCTAATTGCTTGACCATTTTTAATTTTCCTATTTTTTGCGTGATTACCTATATGTATTGGTACTGCAGAACCACTAGTTTTTAGTTTTTATTTTACTTGGTTTAACTACGACAGCCATCTTTGTGTTATGGCACACAACAAATTTTGGTTATACAGCTGTTTACAGAAACCTCAGTATCTCAGCTCAGCCTGGTCCTAGCATCTTGGAACAACAACTGATTTCTAGAGCACATTACAATGTACATATATAAACATTGTGCACATTCTTGTTCTTTAGACTTAGAACTTAAGTCTAAATGTAATGCTCAAAATTGCTCACAGTTCCACTTTTAGTGTCAATTTATAATGGGAAGAGTTCGAGTTTTTATTATTTGTTATGCTTATATTACATCTGTTCATTTCTAAAAATGCATGAGTAAAGTAGGCTTTTCCCCAGATTTCTACTAGCCCTAGCTCTGTAACCAGTGGGATCTCAAGCTCATTATAACAAATGCTACTATATAGGACTGTGAAACGTTCAGGTTTGTATCTGGTCACCCACCAGAGATATTCAAAAGTGAGGGGAATTTTTAAAAATTGCATCCATTAAAAAAATGAAAAATAAGAGAAGTCTCAAACCTGAAATGTTCTGCATGCACACTGTACTTACCTATGTACCCCGTAAAAACAAAATTAAGACTGAGACCCGAACTCTTCCCATTATAAATTGACCCTAAAGTGGAACTGTGAGCAATTACATTTGGACTTAAGTTCTAAGTCTAAGGACCAAGAATGTGCAAAATGTTTATATATGTACATGTACCTTGTAATGTGCTCTAGAGATCAGTTTTTGCTAGCTAGGACCATCCTGAGCCAAGATATTGAGGTTTCATAAACAGATGTATAACCAAAATTTGTTCTGTGCCATGACACAAAGATGGCCATTGTGGTTAAACCAAGTCAAATGTTTTTTAAATGGTGGTTTTGCAAATCTAAAATTTGTAGAAAAATTAAAAACAGTCAAGCAACCAAATTACAGTTTTTTGGACCACTTGAGATGGACTGACCCTCCACAGACAATGCTGTGCATATCCCACACCATGCTATATTGTTGCAGGACTCATCCACACACATTCCCCTCAACAACGTCTGAAATGCAGGCCAATTTGTTGCCAAAATAAGTGGATGGGTGCGGCGATCCACTGCTATGGCGAGGATTATTTTATGGTTTTGTCCCCGAAATTGAATAGCAACGATCCTACTGCATATTAGTGCACATCCCCATTCACACACCTCACCTGCACCCTGTTTGCTGTACCCAGTGCCTCACTTTGAACCAGGCAATGGTGAATTGACGTTTGTCATCTTGATTGGGGGGAGGCTTGTGGTGTGCTGGGGTCCCTGGAAATGCCTGGGTTCCTCACAATGCCAGCACACTGGCCCAGGCCTTATTCCCACATCTATGGCCCCAGAGTCACCAACTTGAGGTTGGGAAGAGAGAGAAACAGGAGGAGAGGGAGAAGTAGAGATGAGTTTGGAGGACTGGTTTTGGGGGAAATGGCCCCTGTTTCCATGGCACAGGGATGGGGGGATGGCAGGGAGAAAAAGGGGAAAAGAGAGAGAGAGAAAGGGAGAGAGAGAAGGGGGGACTCACCTGCCCCCAGATACACAACCAAGTGGTCCTCAGCCAGTTGGACCGCCTCTTCTAGCGACGCCAGACAGTGGCACAGGACCCATTCCGCCGTCCCCTCTGGTAGCCAGGCAATGAACTGCTCCAGCATTACCAGGTTGACTACTTCTTTGGCATGTTTAATGTTGTGGAACATCCATAACACAAGTTACTTCCCTGTTACTCTTGTTATAATAACAATAAACAGTCTTTCCCTCACTTTCCCTCTTTCGTGATGTTAATAAGGTTAAAAAAAAATGCAGATCATGCATCAGTCATGTTACAGAGAAACCACAAAACCCTCCATCTTGAAGACTTTCCCATGGCAAAAAACTTAGAGCTTTACCTCTGCTGACACTGGAGACTCCTTTCAAAAATGCTAAGTAAACATTTTCTCACAGAAAGCTTCACCATATCAGCAGTTACTCAGGTTATTAAAATCTGTCTATATGGAGTTTCTGCCATACAAATCTTTGTGTAGTTTGTTACTGTAGACATGATCATGTGTTAGATCGAACACATTAATATGAAAATTGCAGCCAGAACTATTTTCCAAACAGTATTAATCCATACTTTCTGACCAATCGGAATTGTACATTCAACAGCACTGTGGTGTAAAAAAAAAAAAGGAAGAAAGTATTCACCCCCCAATGATCATTTCTCTTTTTGCTTTATCTTTTTGCAATATCAAATTTAAGCATATCAGAATGGTTTTTTTCCCTGCTCCTTTTGAAGTGACAGAAATAAAATTAAATAAAGTATTTAGATGTCTTCAGAATTATTTGCAAATTAAAAAATGAAAATTCTGCTTAACTAATAAGTATTCACTCTCTCGGTATGAGTTGTCCTTTCGCAGCAATTTAGATTTAAGTTGTCTTTGATGTGTCTTTATGAGCTTCGCACATTTTTATTTTAGCATTTTCTTCATTTCTTTCTCTATTCCTCAATGCAAATTTCTCCAACTCTGTCAGATTAGGTGGACAGCACTTTTCAGTCATGCTACAGATTTTCAGTCCAATTTAAGTCTGACTCAGCCATTCCAAAACACCAACCTTCTTCTTCTTCTTCTTCTTCTTCTTCTTCCCCCCCCCCCCCCCCCCCCCAAGTCTTTCCTTTGTAGTTTTTGCCCTGTGCACTGGCTCATTGTCCTCTTGGAATACATTTTCACCAAAATGCAGATGTCTGGCTTATTGGAACAGGTTCTCCCCAACAATGTTCTTATATTTGACTCAATCCATGTTTCCAGTGATAGCAACAAGCTTTCCAGTTCCTCCTGCTGAAAAGCAAGAGCATGATGCTACCACCAATTGCTTGATTATAGGAATAGTTTTGCTTGTGTGTTGGGCTGTATTTGGTTTGTGCCAAATATTGTGAAGAGCTGATGATACTGTTGATAGCTGCACAGGTTCTCCTATTTTAGCTAGTGAGTTCTGTGTTGTAGATGGATTCTTGGGCACTTCTCAGACAATTGCCCTTCTTGACTGAGCACTGAGTTTGGGCTGATCCTGATAGTGTCTGGGTTGTGCCATATTTGTTTTCTGCTTTGTTATAATGGATTTCACAGTGCTTCTAAAAAGATTGAAAGCTTTGCTGGTGTTTTAATAACGTTCTCCATCTTTTTTCCTCCTAACAAATTCATCTCGAAGCTTCACAGGCCTTGGTCTTCATTACAGTAGGACTGATCTGATCTGCCGTTTTAGCTGTGAGGCCTCCAAAAGTCAGAGATATTTATTGTGCAAGCATACAACTGGGCACAAGTGGATTTAAAATTAACACAGATGTACCCTGTTTAACCTATTTAGTGTGAGCTCTCGAAAATTAAATACTACTCCTGATTTAGATTGCTAAAAAAAAGAGGGATGAATATTACAAATACTCCATACTTTCTGGAGGCAATGCATATATCTAAAGAGAGAATAACATGATTGATATATTAAAACTAGTAAGATACTATACTTCTGTTACTTATCCAACACTGACTTCACATTGACAATGTATGTAGACTGGGTAGACCCCAATCTCAAGATCAATAGCTAATTTACTTCTAGTCCTTAGAAATGTCTAATCCATAGCCAGCTATTAATCAAAATTGAACATCAACCCTAATGTTTACATATTTATATAATATGATTCATTATATTCATTATTGATGTGAATGTCTATTGCCAAATTGCCAATCACAAATTTGTTACATACAGCTTCACATTATCTTTGGATTTCTGACTGGCTGTCAAGATGTTCTTGATGTTGATGTTAATAGTGACCTCCAGTTTCCATTCATAATTTCATTCCTACATGGACTTCCAGAAAGTTTAAGTAATATGGCCTTTCACTTTAAAGCAATAAATGTTGTGTTGAACGGGTAAAGCTCTGCAGTTTTTAATGTCATCTCTTGTTTCATTATCAAATGAATTCATTTCTGCAGCTGTTCACTGATATTTCCAGGATTAGATATGCTCAATACCAGTCAACAGTAGATTATAATTTATTGCTTATAGAATGAAGTCATCTTTGATCATGGCAGCACAGGTTAACCTTTTATGCATTTACAAAATACTAATTTTTATCAAGAAGGTGAGTCATGAAGGAAATGGTTACAGATAAAATAACACACGTTTAGTACTTGTAAATATAGCCAAGAAGAAATGAAATTAAATGAAATTATTCATTTAAAATGAATAACAAAGAAGTGCGTGGGTGGGACCAACAGTGGGGATCAGTGATTGGTCGTTGGGAACATCAGCTTGCACAAGCACAACTCGGTCTGGCTTTACACACTGGTGGCAGGTGAAGTAAATCTCTCTCAACTTGTATAGCAGCAGCTGTGATGTGAGCTGAGAGTTGTATCGAGTGTAGCACAGTTGCTAATGTCTGTTCAAAAAGATTTGTTGATAGGCTCTTTTTTAAAAAGAGCCTAGCAGTGATTTTTTTTTTTTTTTTTTAAATCAGTGAAAGGGTCTAAAAGTGACCAAATCAAGTGACAAAGTCTCTAAGTTGGCAACACCACTCATTACTACATGATTTCATTACTGAACTTATTTAGAGCTTACTTATGTTTAAAATAACATATTTTAATACATTTTGAGAAAATATGTGTTTGCTTAAAGCACTGTAAGCTGTTTTTCTTATTGTGATTTACAACAGTGGATTGATACTCAGCATGTATTAATATTAATATTAATATTCAGCATGTACAGTAAGTAAGATGATTACTCCACCATTAAAGGCTATAAATTCATAATTGCAAATAGATCCTTAGTACAAGCAGGCATGCAGTTGACTGTATTCTGGACACTATTTGCCCTACAGAAATTCTATAGACATTATCTGTATGTGGATTTGAATTTTCTCCAGTGTGGGTTTCCTCTGGGTTTGCTGGTTTCCTCCAACCTCTCAAAACATATCGGCTACTTGATCAGCTACTTTAAATTGCCCCGAGGTGTGAATGTGTGTATGAATGTGTGTGTAGATAGAGCCTTGTGATGGACTGGCATCCCTTTCAGGGTGTATTTGTACCTCATAACGGTTCTGGGTGCATGCAGCCCTGATCAGGATAAAGTCGATAATGTGGTTACTGAAGATGGATGAATGGAATAATAAATAAATGAATGAAAACCGATGGATCATATCACCTTATGTGACCTGTGTGTTTCATGATTAAACACAACTGATGAATTTATTCAAATGTTTAATGAAAATTCTGCATAAAATTTTGATTGATCTTACTTAACTTTTCTTTAATCTTTATTCCAGGGGTTTTATAATGTATTTTTAGTAAAAACACACCGTATGGCATTTACCCTGAAAATGTGTTTATGATGTTGGATGTTGGAAGGTGTTATGGTATTTAATTATTGTCAAGAATTTCAGCATCTCTTACTCACTTTCAGTAACTGTTTTATCCTGGTCAGGGTTGCAATAGATCCAGAGGATCGGTCGAACACTGGGCACGAGGTGGGAATACATTCTCACAGAGCATCATGCACACACACACACACACACACACATTAACACCTAGGGGAATCCAGTCTACCTACTGGCATGTTTTTGTGATATGGGAAACCAGAGAAGCTTAAAGAAAAACTACACAGACATGGGGAGAACATGCATAGAAACTCCAGTACCCAAAGCTCAGGATCAAACCAGGGATCCTGGAGCTGTGAGACAGCAATGCTACCCACTGCACCATCATGCCACCCAGTTCAGTTTCCGTGGCACCAATTTGTATTACTGCAGTCACAAAATACCTTCATATACAACTCTAAATAAACTAGTCCTGGCAGGCTTTATGCACTGTTTTCAATAATCCCTGACTGAACCCTAACTAATCAGAATAAACAAAAGCTTTGCAATGCCTATAGCTAACTGAATATAACCTAAAATAGACACCAGGAGTGAGGACATCTACTGTAGCATATAAAAATGAAACATTCCTGATAACAGAACAAAACCTTCACACTTAACACTTACATCTAGGGGCCATGCTTTTTTTAATCATCAGGAGAACTACACACCATATAATTTTCTCTTGGGGATATACAGTGGATATAAGAAAGTCTACCCCCCCACCCCCCTCCATTAAAATTGCAGGTTTTTGTGATGTAAAAAATGCAGCTGAGATAAATCGTCATATCTTTTTCCAACTTTAATGCAACCAATCAAATTCAAGTAAAAACCAAAAAAGAAAAACATCACACAAAAAAAGGTAAGCATCTACCAAATTAGCACATCTTGATTCAGCAAATGTATTCTACTCCTTCTTGTAATAATGCTCCAAATCTATCAAATTGTTAGGAGGCCTGTGCACAGCCCTCTCAAATCATTCCACAGGTTTTCAATAGGATTTAGATGTGGGCTGCTACTGGGCCATTGCAAAATTTTGATCTTCTTCTTCTGAAGCCATTCCCTTGTGGACTTTGAGTTGTGCTTTGAGTCATTATTGTGCTGGAAGGTGAAAATTTTCTTCATCATCAGCTGTCTAACAGCGGTCTGCAGATTTTGTGCCAAAACAGATTAGTATTTGGAGCTATCCATGATTCCCTCTATCTTGCCTAGAGAGAAGCAACCTCATAGCTGCCGCCACCACCATGCTTCACCATGGGTATATTGTTCTTTGGGTGAAAAGTCTTGTTTTTGCGGCAAACATATCTTAGCAAAAATTTATGCGGCCCAGCAAAATTTATGAGGCCTAATTTATCTAGCCATCTACTCCATAGCCCAGACATGTGGGAAAAAGAAACAAAAAAAAAACAAGAGATTGTTGTCACATTCAGGGAGTGGCCAGTACATGTCAGAAGCAAATTTAATGTTGCCATAGGTCTCTTGGCAGCCACCCTGATAAGTTTTCTTCCTGTTCTTGGTAATGCCATTGATCCTGAGCAATACATTTCAACAATAAGATGCTGGACATGCTTTGTAAGCTTCTTGAGGGTGATGGCTTCAGCAGTCAGATGAAACCAAGAAGATGTCAGTAAAATCCTACAGAAAACAGCTGTTATTTATTTGGGGTTAATCAGAACCACTTCATTGATGACAGGTGTATGATTATTACTTTTGAAAATGAGTTTAAATGTGATTAGTAATTTCTGAGCAGTCACATGCCCTATTATAATAGGGTGTGCACACTTATGCAACCAGGTTATTGTTTTTTCTTTTTTTCCCCCTAAAACCTTTCTTTTTGTTTTTCACTTTAATTTTGTTGGATGCTATATCACATTAAAGGTGGAAAATTATCTGATGATTTATCTTGGTTTCATTTTTCACATCAGAAAAACCTGCTATTTTAACAGGGGTGCTTAGACTTTTTACATCCACTGTAAATGTTTATCTTTCTATATGTTAGGTCTGTCTTTCCTTTTATGAAAGACATGGAATGTTTAATTTCTGTGATAATGGTAGGGGAAGGTGACACAGACAGCAGGACTTATGACAAAGAGAGGCTTTATGGTAACAGTAATATTCTGTACCAGATAGCCGCAGGTAAACACCTGCACTGTTTATGACAGTGTTTAATCTTGCCACGGACTATGACACTTCAAAGAAGGAAGGGGAAGATCAGAACAAGAAGATATTTATGTATAGAAAACCAACTTGAGGTAGGTTTTATCTTGATAAACATCGTACTGCCAGCATGGAGACCAGAAAAGCAGCATACTTCAAACGATGAAAGAACTAAATGAAAAAAGAACCACCGGAACACGCAGTCATAATTATACTATAAAAAAACAACAACCTGATGTTATGACCTTAAAAAAAAGTGCTGATGTAAGCAACCATGTGATATTTGGACCAATCACAGACAAGGGGATAGGAGGTTTCAAACCACTAACAATATTGCTTGCTGCTTTGCATTTTTTAACAAAAGCTAGCTTCTCTTCTGCTCCTTCTGTCTTGTTACTGATACAGCACTGAATGGTTTGCGAAAATTCTGTTTATACCACAGAACTGTTGCATTCACAAATGTAATTGGTCAGAAGGTGTTGATTCATTTTCTAGAACAGCAGCGCTGAAAGTTCTGGCTGTAATTCAAGATATATTTTATATCATTTTTATATTAATGTGCTCGTTCTAATACATTATTGGTTTTATGGTAACAACTCTTTCACAGGGACTTGTATGGCAGATTCTCTACATAATAATAATAATAATAATAATAATAATAATATATAAAATAGTTAATACAATTGTGTTGTTATTTAACAAAGAAAAACATAATCATTGCTATGGTGATGTTTTCTGTAAGGAAATGTTTATTTTAACATTTACAGAAGGACTCTCAAATATGTTGTACAGACAACATGTTGTAAATATTGTAAAGATCAGTAAGTTTTCTGCAACAGGAGAGTCTTCAGGACAGAGGACTTTGCGCTTTCTGGTTTCTCTGTAACATGACACTGCATTTTTTTGTCTTATTAAATTTTTAGATTGAGAAAAAACAGAGGCTGGTGAGGGAACTATTTATATCTGCTTCAAGTTAAAAATTGAGATTGTTGGCAAATTGATTGGTAAAAAAGGAATAAAACACTGTTATTAAACACTGTTAGTATGTGCCGTTATAGGATAGTATCACATCACCACATTGTGGATTATTTTCCTATAAAAGCATGCCCTATTGTGTTTTATTCCTTACATAGCAAACATTAATCAGAATTTTTCTGCCTACCTTGGAACTGTAATTCTGTGATTTTAAGATATTAAGCAATAAAGCTTTGAGATCCAATAAGGTCATTACAGGCAGCACATAGAGTAAAAGCAGTCTACTATTTCTATTACATATGCATTTACAGTACTTACAATACTTTATTTCAACTAATAAACCATTTCCCTTATTTCAACTACAGTGGTGCTTGAATTTTTATATATATATATATATTTCTGCATAAATATGACCTAAAACATCATCAGATTTTCACACAAGTCCTAAAAGTAGATAAAGAGACCCCAGTTAAACAAATGAGACAAAAATATTATACAAACCATGATACTACCACCACCATGTTTCACAGATGGGATAAGGAACTTACGCTGGAATGCAGTGTTTGTCTTTTCTCCAAACATAACGATTCTTCTTTAAACCAAAAATTCTCTCATGTTAGACATTAACATTAGCCAATGTTAGAGAGGCCTTTAGTTGCTTAGAAGTTACTCTGGGTTCGTTTGTGACCTCGCGGACTATTACACATCTTGCTCTTGGAGTGATCTTTGTTGGTCGACCACTCCTGGAAAGGTTAACAATGGTCTTGAATTTCCTCCATTTGCACACAATCTGTCTGACTGACTGTGAATTGGTGGAGTCAAAACTCTTTAGAGATGTTTTTGTAAACTTTTCCAGCCTGATGAGCTTCAGCAACTCTTTTTCAATTCTCCTTTGTTCGTGCCATGATACACTTCCACAAACATGTGTTGTGAAGATCAGACTCTGATAGATCCCTGTTCTTTAAACAAAACAGGGTGCTCACTCACACCTGATTGTCATCCCATTGATTGAAAACACCTGACTCTAATTTCACCTTCAAATTAACTGCTAATCCTAGAGGTTCACATACTTTTGCCACTCACAGATATGTAATATTGGATAATTTTCCTTAATAAATAAATAAAGTATAATATTTTTGTCTCATTTGTTTAATTGGGTTCTCTTTATCTACACTCTTTATCCATTTTATGTATTTATTACTAATATAATTATGATGTATGTAAACCTCTAAACTTACACCACACACTTATTCACTCATGAAAAAATAATCCTCAGCTGTAAGACAAAGTAGCCCAAAACAACAGACCTTGCACTGCTGCATCATAGCTCAAGTAGGCCTAGGCAAGATGTTACTCATTAAGAGTATTGCATTTATTATAATTCCTATGGCATTATACTTGTAGTTTATCTTTTAGTATTGGACATAGGCTGTAACTGTGCTGTATACTGTAACTGACCAATGACTGACTAACAGGCTGGGCTTGTCAGAAAATAGTTGTAGCATGCTACATTAAATATGTAACTCTTTTTGCATGCAGGGAAATGGATATGCTAAATAACTTTTCTCTTTGCTTTGAGGTATGTTACACTTGAATGTAATGTTGAATGTTATAGTGATAGAAAAATTGACTAGACCCTGATGATCTCTTTCCACTTTCTTCTTCTAATGGTGGTTATTAATGATGTAAGCACTAAAGGACTATACAGTTCAGCTAACTGGCTGTTTGTTCAGTATAAAAATGTAGTCTAATAACATATTCCTTCATAACATATTGGCATTTCCTGAAGATCATTAAGGGTAGCACAATGGCACAGCGGATACTTTTGCAGCTCCTGACAGTTCCAGGGTCCTGAGATCAATCCTGAGCTCGGGTTACTGTCTGCATGGAGTTTTGCATGTTCTCCTTGTGTTTCCGTGGATTTCCTCCAGGTTCTCCAGTTTTCTCCCACTGTCCGAAAACACATACCAGACACAGGCTACACTAAATTGACCATAGGTGTAAATGTGTGTGTGTGTTCATGGTGCCCTGTGATGGACTAGCCTCCCATCCAGGGTGAGTTCTCCTGCCTTGTGCCTGATGTTCCCAGGGTGGGCTCCAGATCCGTCACGACCAAGAACAGGAATGAATAAATTAAAGAATAGAATTAGCACTGAAATGTAGAGATGATCTAACCATATTAAAACAAAATAAATCTATGTATAGTTGTTTGGGTTTCCCTCTTTAGAAAAAAAATATATATATATATGTATGATATTGTACTCACAATAAATTATGGTATTCATTTACTTACTTTTAGTTTTAGTTACTGTAGGTAAAGAGATAAATAAATATAGTTTTAAATTCTGCATAAGTTTATATTCTGCGAACACAACCCTCTCAGAATACTCTGAGTTCAGTATACAGCTTAATATTGACCTTTCCTGTTTTGGTTACAGTAATGTTTGTTCTGTTAGTGTACATTTTTCTGAACTTGGTTTACTAATGTTTGGTACATTCCTTGGTAACTTACCATATGTTGTTTGAGTAACAAGGTTTTCCTGTTGTTTCTATTGCAATTAAATCATGTCTTTCTTTCCTATTCAGTCTTGTTTCTTGTGTAAACCATGTTGATGTACCACACACAATATGGCACTGATTTTACAATTACCTTGTATAGATTTTATCTAGTTTGCTGTATATGGGCAATTATGTCAGTGGGATATTGCATTGAATACATGTCTGATTGAACAAATACTTCTAGCTATGTTATTTGCAAGTATTAAAAAAAACATCAAGCTCATTTTCTCACACCATAAAAGTTACATCATATGTATTCTTTTATAAATGTTAACTTACTGATCCATAGATCCCCTGGCAGTAACCTAACTAAGGTCCTTATTTGGCCTGTGATAATATACTTTTGTTTGGATATAATGGAATATGCATCAGATTTCTGACAGAAACAAATGCAAATAGTTGTTGCTGATGTTTGTTTTCCAGCCACCATCTGGTTTTCCCCATTGTGAGCTATCAGTCAGCATTGTTTTATGTTCAGCTGACCCATAGCAGACTGGCTGCGGGCAGAGTAAAGCTACACTAGTGTAATGTGTGGAGTCTCCGTGTGTGTGTGTGTGTGTGTGTGTGTGTGCAAATCCCTCTACCCACAACCATCTCATTGGTCATCACAAACTGCCAATCATTCACTACACAATAATACTGCAATCCATTTCAGTATTTTGGCTAGAAAAAAGCCTTGTAAATTAGGCTGGATGTGATGATTTAATATCAAAATATTTCTGAGATATTGAGACATCTTTTTTTATTGCATTTTAAATGTTTTTTTTTTTTTTGTGTGTGTGTAATGATTGCATTAGAATCATTCATGCAATCATGCAGCTGATTTATTGTTAAACCTTTTTGTAATGAGTCTGTAAATTGTCAAAATGTAATTAATTATTTTTCCTTTTTAGGTGTTAAATAATTATGTTTTGTATACATTATGTATAATGTATACATTATATACATGCTAGTGAACATATACGTGTATATTGTAGTAATATCTTCCAGTATCCTACCCCAACTTGTAAGAACTGAGTAGTCTTGGGCCTTTAAAAAAAAAAAAAAATCTCAAAATCAAATATTTTCTATTTTATTAATTAAAACGAGAAATCCCTCACCTGTAATATCTCTTCACAAGTCTTACAGCTCGTGTGCAAATCAGTCACTCTGAGACGATTTAATCTTTGTTTATCTTCTGGAGAGTTTGTGCTGTTGGTGGAGTTTTAGGAATGGTTCTAATTTTGGTTAGTCACTGACATATGTAACTATATGGGGTGGCAGAGATGATTAGTGGTTAGAATTTGCAGGAGGTGATTCCAAGGGTGCGGTCTTGTTGCTTACTTTGGATGGTGGTTCACCAAACCAGGCATGTACTTTTTGTGAAAACTCTTCTCGTTGTAGAACTGATTGTCTGTGTATTTTGTAAAGATTATTCTACTCTAATCTTTGGGCTAGGCTAGATATGGGTTTGGAGCAAAGAGGAAAAAGAAATAAGACAAGAAAAGAGACAGCAGTTCCTTACTTAGTCTTTGAATACAGAATTGGTAGCTCAGGGACATCTCCAGAACCGAAGACAGAGATGGGGTCTTTCACTTCTAACCTTTATTATAGATGCATTTAGTGATGGTCTAAAGAGGTTTCCTCCTAGGATTTGGTCTCTGATCGGTTAAAGAAAAAAAAAGAAGAATACATCCGTAGACTTCCCACAAAAAAAGTGTTTGGAAACCAGTGAGAGAAAGAGAGAGTAAAAAATGTATTAATGTGAGACCAATTTAATGTAACTAAAATGCAGTGGAATATTAATTCATTAACTCATTCATCTTTAATAACTGCTTTTATCTGGATTAGGGTTGTGATGGATCCGGAAATATACTAATATATTTTTGGGTGGCCAAATGTGTAGTTAAGTCTCTACCTCCACCTATAAAAGCTAGTACATAGAGTAAAGTCAGTATAGCAAATTTTACTGTCAGATTGTAGTAATGAAAACAGTTGCTATGAATAAGCTCTGTCTATGATTCTTCGTAATAATTACGGGAGATGATATCCTCCCCAAAATCAAAATACCCCCTGGCTTAGCTCGAGTCAAATCAGTTCTTTCCCTGAAATCCCCCTGTAATTGTGTAATAAGCCATGCACATACTGCCATGCCCAGTGAAGCATAATTGAGTGTCAAATACTAGAACGTCTTACATCATTCAAAACTGGACAGACAGTAAATTTGTCTCGGGATACCTTAATGTGCACTATGTGAATGTGATTATTGTTTTAGCATTCCCATTGTGTCAGTAATTGGCAGTAAAAGGACTTTGTTTTTCTCCTTTGTTTCTGTATTTCCGACGTGCTTCTACTCTCACACTCGAAGACTGTGTGAATGGCTTTGGCAAAGCCCAGAGTTGTAGGGCCTCTTTCATTAAAAACCTGCACTTCATGTCTGTAGGCCTGCTTGCAGCTCATCCTCTCCACACTGAAGGTTCCTTGAGCACGCTTTTAATTAGTTGCATTCATCACTGCTGTTTTACAGAGTGTCCAGTCTTGAGCGGATGTACTAAATACTTATTAAATCTTATTTTTTGCTTAAGTTGGATGTTGTAAAAGTCACTTGCATGACTTTGTTTACCAGTGCCACGTAGCATAGAACCTACAGTCTCCAAACTAAAGGTAACAAACTGTATGTTTCTTTGTTGCTGGGGTGGGGCTGCCGGTGTGCATGTGGTGTACCTTTAATTAGCCCAACTATGTACTTTAAATTATTTTTCAACACACTAAAGGTACCCCAGCAATAAGGAAAGCTACAGTGTGGTTCCTATTCTTTTGAGAGTGTAGATCTGAGTACCTGTCATAATGGTACCCCTGTATGTAGGAGTTTTTTGGAGGTTGTGGAGTGGTCACATCATTTGCACACAGCAGACTATGTTAATCTAACAATAGTAGCAACAGTAGAGGAGGTTTGTGGTCTGAGGTACCTTTTATTCAGCATTTGGTGAAGAAAAATAAAGTGGCCAAGCGAACAGAACTTTCCAGGCTTTCCATTGTGCTCTATGGCATCCATTAAAGTATTGTCTTGTCAGTGATGTTGAAACTCTTACTTTGGACATCATGGTTCAGGCAGATCAGAGTGACTGACTGTTACATTTTGTCACCTTTAAAGTGGGTCAGTCTTGTGGTACTGTTGGATCAGTCAGAATAATACTTCACCGAAGCACTGCATTATGGTCATACTATCCCTATTTGCACATCTCACAACAAAAAAAATTCAAACATCTAGTTTAGGTTTCCTGATGATTTTATTATTAATTTGTTGTCCTACTTTTTTGACCCATATACAGTGAAACAATATATGAACAAATATAGATCAGTTGTACTTCTCATAAGCATTAAATCATTAAAAGGTGTGATGAGCTGGAACAAAAGACCACAGTTCTCATTCATTGTTCGGCGAGTCATCCTGAAGAAAAATAAAACCCACCGACAGCAATGAATGTGAATTGGGACCATAAGCAAAGAGCAAGATAGAGTGTCTTTCACGTCATCTGGGATCGCCATCAGGGATGCTCGGGCAGCATTCTTGGCCGGATTGGCAGCAAAGAGCCTCTTCCACATCTAATGCGTGAGGCACATAAGGCCTGCGTGGTAGGTGTGAGCTCAAGAAGCAGGGTACACTCAACACTCGATGGTTTCTCTCATTTGAAAACTCACCGACAGCGTTGAATGTTCACCACGACTCGGCTAACTTTGACTTTCTCCTAAGAATTTACGCTGATGCAAAATTACACATGGGTTACGCGACAGCCTCAATTATATATATTTTTTTTTTAAATGTTACAAGGATGCATTGATTATTATTATTATGACTACTACATTATCACAACACATCAGGCCCACCAGCAAGGTTCGGAGCATGATGCAAAACATCCAGTGCTATCTTGTGCGGCGTGGTCATATGTAGACTGACCAAGTGCTGCAAGAACCATAAGCACTCTAGCATCTATTATCTGATTATGGGGGAAGGGAGCAGAGCAGGGGCCAGGGGTTGAGCGGGAAAACGGGAAGGGGGCACTCAGTTAGCTAGAGAGGACAAAAATGGAAAGGGGTGGAGGGAAGGAATGGGGGCTGAAGGAGCAGAGTGCATGTCTGTCTGGGCGAGGAAGGGGGGCATTGATCGATTCCAGGCTTTGCATTTCCAGACACAATGATTGGCAAAGGTCAAAGGGTCTCATTTCCTATGAAAGAGGGTCTGTCTGGTAGTGACCATCCGTTTTTCTTTCTGCAGGTTCAGAGTGGTCAGAATATACGCACACACACACATACGCACACACACACAGAAGTGTTAAAAGAAATGTACACATCACATTTGTAAAATCTTGTATCATTATGCCCAGGATAATAAAATTTCTGCTCTTGGCTCACTAACTAGCTAGTTGTGAAGTTAGTAGCATGAGCAGCTACACGATGGTGTTTGTTCAGCCGTTGCAGTGGCTGAGCATACAAGGTGTAGAAATATGGGGGGAAGGGTCTCAAAGGAAGAATAACCCTACAGACCAAACCCCCCCTCCACCTCCACCTGGGACTTGAACTCATGACCCTGTGGTGAATAAGTTCAAGAGAGGAATAGCTCATCTGCACTCAGAGTGTGAATTTGTATACGTTTCCCAAAAGGAACATTTAGAAATTGCATGCACATGAGATATAATGTTAATTAACTGGCTAGTCATATTCTAGATAAGACGGAAAGCAAAGAAAAAGTTGCATGTAGTGTAAATGTCAGTCCAGACCTTGGAGAGTAGTTTCACTCTGGATGAATGACAGTTATTGACAAAGATGTCTGTGCTTATGTGATCAGTGACCGGTGATGGCCCCCCCAAAGAAACCCTCCCTCCCCACCCACCCTCATCGTCTGGGTTACGTCTACCTGCCCCAGACGAGATCAATACTTTAATCCAATTGCTGTTCACTTACACAGGGGCTGACACCACCTCCTCGGCCCGGCATGTGTATGTGTACATGCACACACACACACACACACACACACACACACACACACACACACAAAATAGTGCCGAAGCCATAAAGTCTCTCTGAAATTTATAATACACTGAAAAATGTGAAAAGTGCACTGAAAATTGTAAGTCATGCAGAATGTTGTTGAGTACAGATGAGTCCCAGATATGTCCACAAGCTGCTAAGTAGCATAGGAACACATGCAGATACAAGGCTCATGCATGCCTTTGCGGATAACATCAAATTAGCCTCTGTTCGCAGTATTGTCTGAACACATAAGCAACACTTGTCATCAACGTCACATCAAATTTGTGTCCGGTTTGGAAAAGCCGCCTCTGGGCATGACAATGCATCCCGACGTAAAATCTGTTGGAGCTCCCGATACAGGATTTATATTCTCAATAAATGACAAGAGTTTCAAATCTATACAAGGAGCAGTAATATGCAGGGGAGCAAAAAAAGCACAAGAAGAAAATGTATGAGGTAAAATGTACTTACCCCAGCCCCTGTGAAAGAGCTCAGATGTATACACCCAGTCTGACTCCTGCTCTCTTGTTCTCTCTCTCTCTCTCTCTCTCTCTCTGTATGTCGAGTTCTGTCGTTCCAACCCTGCATTCCTCCATCTCAGCATATCCCTCCCTTTTCCCCCTCTCTCGCTGGGTCCCTCTTTCTACTATTTTAAAACTCTGCCCCCTCTTCGCTTCCCTTCCCACTTTTAAACGTCACCATATTTTTCTGATCCCACGTCTACTCTTCTTTCCACTCGTACAGAGGCTTTTGACCTATGTGGTCTCGTCCTTCCTGTAGCAAACTTAACTGTAAGACTGTCTGGTGTTTCCATGCATGTGTGTATGTGTGTGTGTGTGAGAGAGAGAGAGAGAGAGAGAGAGAGAGAGAGAGAGAGGGAGAGGGAGGAAGGCAGAGAAAGAAGGGGGAGGGAGGGTAGTGCAAACCAGGACACACAGGCTGTGTCAGTTTGAATGAAAATTGTGAAAGCTCTGCTTCTCCCTCCTCCCTCTCTGGTTCCTTCCCTCCCCCTTCTCCGACACCCTCTTCCCCACCCTACTCTCTCTCGTTCTCTCTGTCTATATGCATGCTCAGTCTCCCATCGTCAAAAATTTTCACACACCACACAGACATTTATATTTATACCTCCCTGTTTCTCACTAACTATCCTCTGTACTCTCAATTACACACACACACACACACACACACACACACACTTTCCTCCCACTGTGCAGCAGATATTTAACCCTTTCATTCCTGAGTCAAAACCCTAACTATTTAAAGCAGCCTAGTGTAACACCTCCCAGCCAAAAAAGAAAATGGTGAACGCACACTGGTTTGTTTCTCTTATGTCGAAAACCAAATTTTGCTTGCCTTTTTCATATTACGGAGAATTCACCTGAAGTTACACAAAGCATTTCGAATGTCTTCACAGTCCAATGCTGGATCTGCTTTTCCACACATATGTAAATATACTGTGTTTTCTTTTCATCTCATTTTTCACCGTGTATGGTGTGGTAGAAGGTAGAGAATCAGAGAGGTCAAACCCATGGCCAGACCACCCCCCTCCCCAAACCCAATATTATCCCCAGTGACCTCTGACCTGCCTTCTCCTGCAGCGTCTGGGCTGTACTGACCACTCATTAGCCTCTAGCTCTGCTGCAGTCGCCACAACATCCATCTAGCACTGGCTACTGAGACATATTTGACAGAGTGGCAGTCAATAGTCAATAGGGCAAAGGCAGCATGAGGTGGGGGAGAGAAGCTTAATGCAGGATGAAAGAAAGCATGGAGGAACACTGTTGAAAACAGAAATGTGGGGTAAGCCTCAGAAAGAAAGCAGCTTTTATTTCTAATGACCTACTGGCAATGTGACAAATTATAACTGGAAGCCTGAATAATTACTGATAAACAGTTTTGAGATGATGTGTGAAATAATAAGTGACATGGCACTAAAAAATAAAAAGGTGCACCAAACCCGTGCATTGGGTGGAGAGTTTAATCAGTGCACCCCCTGTTTCTGTCCCAGTGCTCTTTGCTGCAGCGTTATCTCAGATCAGTCAGACTGAAGGAAATGAAGCAAGTTACGGACAGCATTTAAAACGGCTGTGATTGAGCTGTGTGTTTTTCAGAGTGATGTGTGCTGCAGAGAGGCCTTGTCCATTGTCCATTTCCACATTATGAGATAAGACAGATACAAGCGCCGGAGGTCTGCAGCTTCCTTTGACCGGCTAAAAAAAAAAAAAAATCTTTAGTTATTAGATAATAGCTTTATCATCAGGGTGAATAGTAGAGTGCTTTAATTCTAACTAAAAACAGGACTAATTGGGAAGGGTGTAATAATTATTGAAGGAACAGGTTTCAGCTCGTGATGTTCACTGAGTGACAGACAACATAAATGTGCATTAATGACATCACTGGGCACATTATAGCGAGTTTCTTGCCATCCCCAAGTGAGATATGGTTACAAGGAGTCAGGGAAAGCCTTAGGGGAACACACGAGGCAGTGTGGATGCTCCAGCAAGCCTTAGAAACATGTTTCTGGACCAGGCATGGGGGGGGGGGGGGCTAATACTGACTGATATAATGTGAACAGAAACTGGCACAAATGAGATGTGCAGATTCATGCACATCACACCCTTTCCATAATCTCAGTATGCATTCTTCACAGCAGGATCAGGATGTATAATTCTTTCCGGGAGATCGGATAGTGATCAGAAATAAGAGCCAACACAGCACGAGGGGCCACAGGATCAATATCCACCATTTGAAAACCGTGTGGGTGTGTGAGCGAGCAGAAATGATGGAAGCTGCACAAAGACTAATTTACAACCACTAGATTTCTCCTGGAATTCTACGAGAATGCAGATCAAAAGGAATCTGATTAAAAGCATAATTAACCTGTGGCTTTTTAGTGAAAGGGATAAAGAAAATACGCCTGCTTTAATGCAAAGGAAATAGCTTTTCCCTTTGAGGATAAGAACACGCCTATGTCTGCTTTACTGCATAACTGCTGTTGATTTTCTGTTTAGAGTAACACACACTGACCATTTTATCACGTAAACCTACCATATAGATACAGTTGGGGTTTATGTACACCTAAAGACATTGAAACTCAATTTTTCCACAACTCCACACATTTCATGTTACCATACATTTCCTGTGTTGTCAATTAAGGTATTGACTTTATTTCCATTAGAGACCATTTAAAAATAACTTTTATTTACTATATCAGATTTTCAGTGGGTCAAAAGTTAACATACACTTTGTTAGTATGTGGCGGCATTGTCTTTTAATTGCTTGAACTTGAATCAAATGCTTGGGGTAGCCTTCTACAAGCTTCTCAACAGAATTTTTGCTCATTCCTCCTGATAGAACTGGTGTAACTCAGTCAAGTTCGAGGTTGTTCTTGCTCAAACACGCTTTTTCATTTCAGTCCACAAATATTTCTATGGGATTCAGGACAGGGCTTTGTGAAGGCCACTCCAATACTTTCTCTTTGTTGTCTTTAGGTCATTTTGGTATAACTTTAGAGGTATGCTCAGGATGATTGTCCTGCTGGAAGTGATGCTGCCACCCCAGTGTTTCACAGATGGGATGGTGTTCTTCCGAATAAAAGCCTCACCCTTTTTCCTCCATACATAGCGCTGATCATTAAGCCGAAACAGTTAAATCGGTGTTTCAATCTAGCCACAGGAGGTCACAAGCCAGTGTACTTTTTGTGCCGGTCCCAAGCCCGGATAAATAGAGAGGGTTGTGTCAGGAAGGGCATCCGACGTAAAACTTTTGCCAAATTCAATATGCGAATCATGAACATGACTTCCATACCGGATCGGTCGGGGCCCGGGTTAACAACGACCGCCATCGGTGCCGTTGACCTACAGGGTCACTGGTGGAAATTGGGCTACTGTTGGTCGAAGAAGGAGAGGAGGAAGGTGTGTTAGAGGAGGAAGGGGTGTCCGTAGGCAGAGAGAGAAGAGGAAAGGCGGGAGTTTAGGACTGAAAGTAGGGACTTTGAATGTTGGTACGATGACAGGTAAAGGCAGAGAGCTGGTAGATATGATGCAGAGGAGGAAAGTCGACATTCTGTGTGTCCAGGAGACCAGGTGGGAAGGGAGCAAGGCTAGAAGCATTGGAGCAGGGTTTAAACTGTTTTATCATGGTGTGGACAGGAAGAGAAATGGAGTAGGAGTGATCCTGAAGGAGGAGCTTGTGAAGAATGTTCTGGAGGTAAGGAGAGTGTCAGATAGGTTGACGAGTCTGAAGCTGGAAATTGAAGGTGTGATGTTGAATGTTGTTAGTGCTTACGCTCCACAAGTAGGTTGTGAGCAAGAGGAGAAAGACAGATTCTGGAGCGAGCTTGAGGAAGTGATGCAGAGTGTTCCCAGAGGTGAGAGAGTGGTGATGGGGCAGACTTTAATGGACATGTTTGTGAAGGGAATAGTGGGGATGAGGAAGTGATGGGCAGGTTTGGTCTTCAGGTAAGGAACCCAGAAGGACAGAGGTTGGTAGACTTTGCTAAAAGTATGGAGATGGCTGTGGTGAACACGTACTTTCAGAAGAGGCAGGAACACAGGGTGACATATAAGAGTGGTGGCAGGAGCACACAGGTGGACTATATTTTATGTAGACACTGTAATCTGATGGAGATTAGCGATTGCAAAGTAGTGGTAGGAGAGAGTGTAGCTAGACAGCATAGGATGGTGGTGTGTAAGATGACTCTGGTGGTGAGGAAGATGAAGAGAGCAAAGGCAGAGCAGAAGACAAAGTGGTGGAAGTTGGAAAAGGAAGAGTGCTGTGTGGTTTTCAGGGAGGAGTTGAGACAGGCTTTAGGTGGTCAGGAGGTGCTTCCAGATGACTGGACTACTACAGCCAAAGTGATCAGGGAGACAGGTAGGAAGGTGCTAGGTGTGTCATCTGGAAGGAGGAAAGAAGACAAGGAGACTTGGTGGTGGAATGAGGAAGTTCAGGAGAGTATCCAGAAGAAGAGGTTAGCTAGGAAGAAGTGGGACAGTGAGAGGACGGAGGAAAGTAGACAGGAATATAGGGAGATGCAGCGTGAGGTTAAGATAGAGGTGGCAAAGGCCAAACAGAAAGCTTATGAGGACATGTATGCAAGGTTAGATAGTAAGGAAGGTGAGAGGGATTTGTATCGGTTGGCGAGGCAGAGGGATAGAGAGGGTAAGGATGTGCAGCAGGTTAGAGTGATTAAAGATAGAGATGGAAATGTGTTGACAGGTGACAGGAGGGTGAGGGAAAGATGGAAGGAGTACTTTGAGGAACTGATGAATGAGGAAAATGACAGAGAGAGAAGAGTAGTAGAGGCAAATATTGTTGAGCAGGAAGTAGAAAGGATTAGCAAGGGTGAAGTTAGGAGAGCTTTGAAGAGGATGCAGAGAGGAAAGGCAGTTGGTCCTGATGACATACCAGTGGAGGTATGGAAGTGTCTAGGAGAGATGGCAGTAGAGTTTTTAACTAGGTTGTTCAACGAGGTCTTAGAGAGTGAGAGGATGCCTGAGGAATGGAGAAGTGTTTTGGTGCCGATTTTTAAGAACAAGGGAGATGTGCAGAGTTGTGGAAACTACAGAGGTATTAAGCTGATGAGTTACACAATGAAGTTGTGGGAAAGAGTAGTGGAAGCAAGGCTAAGGGGAGAAGTGAGCATTTGTGAGCAGCAGTATGGTTTCATGCCAAGAAAGAGCACTACAGATGCAATATTTGCTTTGAGAATGTTGATGGAGAAGTACAGAGAGGGTCAGAAAGAGCTGCATTGTGTCTTTGTAGATTTAGAGAAAGCGTATGACAGGGTGCCAAGAGAGGAGCTGTGGTATTGTATGAGGAGGTCTGGAGTGGCAGAGAAGTATGTTAGAGTGGTGCAGGATATGTATGAGAGCAGTAGGACAGTGGTAAGGTGTGCGGTAGGTGTGACAGAGGAGTTCACGGTGAAGGTGGGACTGCATCGAGGATCGGCTCTGAGCCGCTTCTTGTTTGCGGTGGTGATGGACAGGCTGACAGATGAGGTCAGACAGGAATCTCCATGGACTATGATGTTTGCGGATGACGTTGTGATCTGTAGTGAGAGCAGGGAGCAGGTGGAGGAAACTCTAGAGAGGTGGAGGTTTGCTCTGGAGAGAAGAGGAATGAAGGTTAGTCGCAGCAAGACAGAATACATGTGTGTGAATGAGAGGGATCCAAGTGGACCAGTGAGGTTACAGGGAGAAGAGATAAAGAAGGTGCAGGATTTTAAGTACTTAGGGTCAACAGTCCAGAGAAACAGGGAGTGTGGAAAAGAGGTGAAGAAGCGTGTGCAGGCAGGTTGGAATGGGTGGAGAAAAGTGTCAGGTCTGTTGTGTGATAAAAGAGTACCAGCAAGAATGAAAGGAAAGGTGTACAGGACAGTAGTGAGACCAGCGATGTTGTATGGTTTGGAGACAGTTGCACTGAGGAAAAGACAGGAGGAAGAGTTAGAGGTAGCAGAGCTGAAGATGTTGAGGTTCTCTTTGGGAGTGACGAGGATGGATAGGATCAGGAACGAGTACATCAGGGGGACAGCACATGTGAGATGTTTTGGAGACAAAGTTAGAGAGGCCAGGTTGAGATGGTTTGGACATGTTCAGAGGAGGGAGAGTGAATATATCGGTAAAAGGATGCTGAGGTTAGAGCTGCCAGGCAGGAGGTAGAGAGGAAGACCAAAGAGGAGGTTTATGGATGTAGTGAAGGAGGACATGAAGGTAGTCGGTCTGAGAGAAGAGGATGCAGGGGATAGGGCTAGATGGAGGCAGATGATTCGCTGTGGCGACCCCTGAAGGGAGCAGCCGAAAGGAAAAGAAGAAGTTAAATCGGTGTTTCATCTGACCAGAAAGTACACCTCCAAAAGGCTGGTGAACACCTGAGAACTTCAGTCTGGCTTTTTTTATGCTGGTCTTAAAGCAGGGAATTCTTCCTTGCACAACAGCCTTTCAGACCATGGCAATGTAGTGCTCTTGCCTCCAACTTCACCAGTTCTTTTGTTGTTGTCTTGGGATTCAGTTGAATCTTTTGGAACAAAGTTCATTCATCCCGGAGAGTTAATTTGTGCTTCTTTCCTGAATGATGGAGTGTCTGTGTGGGCCCAAGAATTTATATTTTTAAATATAATTGTTTGTACAGATGCTTATGGTGCCTCAAGTTGTTTGGAAATTGCTCCTAAGGAGGAACCAGATTTGTGAGGGCCCACAATGTTTTTCTGATGTCTTGGCTGAGTTGCATGGTATTAAGGGCAAGAAGGCACCAGCTCTAAAGGTAGGCCTTTTTACAGCTACAGGTGCACTCCCAATCAACTACTTCTTTATTATTATTATTATTATTATTATTATTATTATTATTACTACCACTACAATTGGCCAATTAGAACCTTTTAAAAGTCATTACATCAATTTCTGGAATATTCCAAACTGTTCAGAGAGTGTCAACTTGATGTATATAAACATTTGCCCCATTTGAATTTTGATTTAGTGAATTAAAGCTGAAATAATTCTGTCTCTAATCTATTATTTTAACATAACCTCTGATATGAACAAAGCAGATAACTGACTTGCCAAACAAAATGTATAGTAACATGAAATGAGTGGAGTTTTAAAATGGCAAAGACAGTGACATGGAAGTAACTTGTTAGTGTGTGTGGCACAGCTGTTGTGGTTTTTAAACAACATTTACACTTACAGGTCATTTTATTAGACACACCTACTTTGTTGTTCCATCTTGTTTGTGTACAATTTGAGGTTTTAATGTTCTGTTCACAATTTGTGTTAAACTTCCTCTAGGCCTTTCTTAGCTCTATAAAAATCCCAGCAACATTGCTGCGTATGATATACTTGTACAAAAACACACACACACACACACACACACACACACACACACACACACACACACACACACACACACACACACACACAAATAAAATCTATACTGTAGCATAACCGATATGTTGACTAGTTTTCTAAACATGACCAGCTTGGTTTGTAAGGAAGGATTTTTTTTTTTTGTACCTGGACTTTTCCAAATTTCACTGAATACCCCTGCACTATAATGAAAGTGTCACACTACGCTGAGAATATTCCACCAGCCAAATCATTGATGGATGGGGTAGAGGGGGGTTGTCAAACCGGGCACAGCAATAGACTCACCACAGTCAGTCAGTGTATTCCTTAAAAAAACGTATTGAATGAGTGAAGATCAATGTAGGTGTATCTAATGAATTAAATGTAGAATGTGCCACTTAAAACAAGCACAGCAGAAAGCAAGGTGTCAATGTTTTAAAGTTTCATTTTCTCAAGACATCATGGTAATATATGTGATAGGCAGCTTTAAGTTTTGCTCCAGCACCACACGAGTTGAGAAATGTCCTTCCAAGTCGATACACACAAATTCATTTGATCATACATGACATGTCCACAGGTCTAAATCAGCAATTGTTTTTCACAACACATAAACCATATTAAATGTCCTGTTTTCTACTGATCTCTTTTCCTTCCCCGGTTACCTCCCCACTTTTCTTCATACTGTCCATCTCTTCTTCTCCCTCCATCACCAGTGCCTTCCAGGACTCCTGGTGCAATCTCTCATTTCTCTCAGTCTCCGGTGCTGTAGGGGCTGCTGTGGCCAGCAGGGCAGGTGGGAGATGCTTGAACTCCTCCTCATTTATATCATAGTTCTCCATTTTATTTTCCAACACCCACCAGCGCCCCGCGAAGCCTACGTCCAGCACATGTTCACGCAACTGTGCCCAGGGCACGGAAAGCGCAGAGCACCGTGCCTCGTACAAGCTGGTCTCAGGGTCATAGTCCACCACGTAGGCCAATGAGACGATTCCCAGGCTGACGTATCGCAAACGACCCTCATTGCGCAGCTTGGCCAAGCTCTGCACATGCCCATCCGATGTGCCACTACGGATCCATGGAGAGAGGAGGGCAAGCTGGTTGGAGGTCTCTAGTATTCTAGACTGGAAGGACGTGTCGTCTGGTTTGGTGTAGTAACAGGCGTACGTACCTCCAAGCAAGGCCACATAAAGGCTGGCTTTGAAAGGGCGCTCATATGCTCCAACAAATATTTCACGGCAAGCTTCCTTATAGTCACCCAGAAGACTGCGGCACCACACACCTGCCGGACAAATTTAGTCAGGTTTAACAGATTTTAATTGACATTTTAATTGACACATGGTCGTTCTGTAACGGACTAGCTTATAGCCCCCACTAAGAGACTTGATTCCATTACATTGATGTATTTCCTTTTGAAACAGGGTGTCAGAGTTATGGCGTGTTGAAGTGCTTGACTGATTTACACAATAGCCAATAGTGCTCGAGAGGTCACACCCCCACCATCACTGAACAGCCCCAAGTTATTAAACCAGCTCTCCTGTCACATAACTACCAACTTGCACAAATTTCACCAACTTCCACATGAACTCCAACCATTTATTCTCAGCCAAGAGATAGCTGGAAAAGGTAACAGTGTTCTGGAAGATGCACAGCTAAAAACACACTGACAAACCATGTTTACTGCTACCGAGCTGCTACTCAGTCCCTACAGGATTTCACTGTTTGTTTGTTTTTTGGGATTGTTGCAGACAAAAATGCTTGATTTTGCTTAGGCTTTTTTCAAAATTTGCAGTGCAATTCCAGAGTTTTTTGTGGGTTTTTTTGCAGAAAACTACTTGAATTGGTGAAATTGCAGTTGCACGAAATAGTTTTGCGCGGTCTTTCGCAGTGATGTTTGTTGGTAAATGAGACCTTTTAGCTGTACTCATGTTCAACGCACGTGAATCAAAGAGGGCTTTGGCTGAATGCGTGTTGTGATGACGTCACATGATGCATCTTGGCCCAAAACTACGAAAAATCTGTGGTAGTTTTGAAAAATTGCACGCTCCTCCCAATACTGTAGCTTGCTTTTGCACAATCCTGGAAGGACTGGCTACTGTAGAGCGAGACCTGCCCCTTGGGGCGGGACATATAGTTTCTAGAGAGCATTTAATTGGATGAAAACAAGATAAGTACAAAATGAAGTATCAAAAAGTAATAACCTATCAAATTAAAACAATTGTTTCCTATATATATATATATATATGTATACTATTGTATTGCTGTCCAAAAAATATGGGCCAGGTTTAAAAAATTGATTTAAGGTGCACTTTAAGTGTTTTGGAAACACTAAAAGGAGACCTGTTATAGCGGGTAGGTGCCATTTTTGACCATACTGAACAATTGTAAGATTGGCATTTATTTACCTCAGAATTCATTTCACTGTGTTACGCAACATTTAAGATGAAAATAAAGTAAATACTTCTGCATGATAGTGACACACTGTGACACACAGACAGGGAGACAGTAGAAAAACAGATGTGGACACGGTTAAAATAAAAAATAAAAATTTAAATAAAAATCGTTACACCACTAGTTAATAAACTAACCTGCACGACTGCTCCACAGTCTCTCCCATCTTGTACCCTTGCTGGTGGCAGCGGCGGCAGCGGCAGTGGAGCACCACCTCCTGAAGGCAGCCATGTTAGCGTCTCAACCACAGCGCGCGTTCGGGATAAGAACCAAATTGCCATCTGGTGGACATACAGAGCCCTACGTAGGGCACAAATGCCACTTATTTCACAGGATACATAGTGCACATACAAAGGGAGTACAGAAGCGTTTGAGATTCAACCATTATTAGGGTCATGAGTTACATTGAACCGGAAGAACTACTACATGTTTCCTGTTGGTAAAACACATCAAGCTGTAATGTTGGAGAGGAATAATAACTAATTGTTTTAACAAATAAAAAAAATCTAAATTGCTAACTTTTAAAAAAGTTGTTTTATCAACAACAATATTATAATAATGATAATATTCAGATAAACGTAATTTATTTCCTAGAGATCGGCGGATATCATTTTGGGTCTATTGTATTTAGATAATTTTATATTAAAAAAAAAAAAAAAAGTTTATAAAACATTATTAGAGACATTAATCATGTTCTGTTGTCCTGTGTATAAAAAGTGCACGAGCTTAGCTCACGTTGTGGTCACGTGACCATAATTTTGATTACCCAGGAACTAGATCAGCGAGTAGATGACGTGGAAGACGCGCAAGATCATTTTAAAACCCCACGTTGTTTGAATATGGTACTGTTTACTCGTTAGGTTAATTGTGTTCAGTTGTTAAAGTTATGACTGTGTAGATGTAGCTGTCATATTTCCTGTTGTGAAGGAGAGGACTGACACTCACTAACGAGCTGTTATTAAAGGTCGGCTGAGAGGACTGAGTGCTCCGCGTGTCAGGTTGGTGACTGTTTATGTAAAAAAGGAAATTAGTTTTTAGCTCATTTTGCATCGATGAGTCAAAGCTGTCCTGTGGGAAGAGCAGTGTTTATGTTCGTGTAGCAGATTTAGTTTAGTTGATCGCTATTTTGCTAAAATGATAAGTCCAGGAGGGTTTAGTGTACAGTCTGTTGAATCATCACCGCACTAACACTGCCCCTAACATGTTTTCTTCACAGTCACTGCTTAACACTCTGCCCTCACTCTGATCTCACACCATGGCTGATGAACTGAAGTTTCAAGGTGGGTGGTGGATTAGTTTCAGTGGCTGAGGAATGCTCTTAGCCAAAAATACAGCAGGATACACTATATAGCCAAAAGTTTGTGGACACCTGACCATCACATCCGTATGTCAGCCTTCCCTAAACTGTTGCCACAAAGTTGGAAGCACACAGTTATATAGGATGTGCTTGTATGCTATACAATTACAATTTCCCTTCACTAGAATTAAAAGGTCCAAACCTGTTCCAGCGTGACACAAAGCGAGCTCCATGAAGACATGGTTTGCCAAGGATGATGTGGAAGGAGTCAGGTGTCCTGCACAGAGCCCTGACCTCAACCCTACTGAACAGACTGCACCCCACACCTCTATAACATCAGTGCCTGACCTCACTAATGCTCTTGTGGCTAAATGAACACAAACCCTCACAGCCACACTCCAAAATCTAGTGGAAAGCCTTCCCAGAAGAGTGAAGGTTATAACCTCTAAGGGGGACAAAATCTGGTTGTTCAAAAAGCACATATGAGTGATCTGGTCAGGTGTCCATAAACTTTTGGCCGTATAGTGTACAATCTGGATATCAGACTGTGTTTTGCATATTGCTGGATTCGCTAACAGCTTTACACTAAAAATAGGTACTAAGTGAGAAGAGACTGTCAGCGAAGAGCAAGTATTACATTATTCTATCTGTCTGTCTGTCTATTGTAACTGCTTTATACTGGTCACAGTGGATCCTATCCTGGGAACACTGGGCACAAGACAAGAGAATTTGCCCTGAATGGGACACCAGTTTATTGGAAGGCACCATGCACTTA
The DNA here is from genome assembly GCA_023630585.1 of Cranoglanis bouderius. NCBI lineage: Eukaryota > Metazoa > Chordata > Actinopteri > Siluriformes > Cranoglanididae > Cranoglanis > Cranoglanis bouderius. Next base: position 825,565 of record CM042539.1, read on the forward strand.
CAGTGGGGTTCAAAAGTCTGAGACCACATTGGAAGTCTAGGAATTATTATTATTATTTTTTTTTTTTCATTTAAAGTTGGAAATAAACAGACGGTTTTATCATTTTGAAATATGTATAACAAAGAAAGTTAATGTTCGATATCTGGAATATTTCGTATTCAAGATTCTGCACTATTACACTGTACAATTTCTCTATTTAAATGTAAGCAAATTTATGATATTGGCCATGTTATCTGCTTAGTACAAAAGGTCAGATTTTTGTCATGTCTAATCTCTTCTATTGAAGCGTTTGTTCAGACGTCACTCCGATGGATTTGATGCAAAATATAAGCATTTTCACTAGTGGTGTCGGACGTTTTGACCCCACTGTACATTCACACACTCATTCACACCTAGAGGCAATTTTAGTGTAGCCAATCCATCTACCTGCATGTTTGGACAGTGGGAGGAAACCCGAGAAGCCGGAAGAAACGCCACACAAACAATAATCCAAATTCAGGATCAAACCGGGTCAAATTCACTCAGGTCTTCATGCCTGCCCATCTCTCCTGCAACCAACACATGGACTATGAGAACCAACTCCGCTTACCATCTAATATATCCCGGACCTTGACATGCGCCATTGTTATTAGGTAATCAGTGTTATTCGCTTCATCTCTGAGGTATCATAATGTTTTGGCTCACTGGTGAATATTAAGTAAAAGAGCTTTGTAAAGAGGGTTGCTCTTAGTCTTCAGTACTTTATCAGAACAATGCACTGAAATACCATTTTCACCCCTGTTGACTACTCTGATGTAAAAAATCTTGTAGGCACTTAACCTACGGAGAATGTTTTGGTGATACCATTTATCTATAATGGTACAGTATAATATCAGTAGTATGACTGTTATGTACTGAAATCACATTGTCCTTTTTTGGGCCAACACTTGATATTAAAATCAGTACAGGATCAGCAGGGGTGCAAACACTCTGCATGCTTCTGATAGCTAAATTAGATTAGGCCATTGTGCTTTAAGATGAGTTGTATTCTCTGTTTATGTGCAAAATCTGTGTCATGTCAGTCAATATACCTCATTTATGGCATAAATAACATCAGTGGATTGAATTAGAAAATGTCAGTACATCAAATCCAATCTGATACCGATCTCCCGGCCCTGATGCTGATACTCGGTATTGGATTGGTAAAGCCCTAATAAATGTCAGTTTTCATCTCATCACTGTGTAACTGTAATACTGGTATACACTACCAGTCAGAAATTTGGATATGCTAGATATATTCAATTCAGTTTTATTTGTATAGCATTTTTAAGAATGGACAAAGCAGCAAGGAATATAGACAGTCATGTGAAAAAATAAGTACACCCCATGGAAATTGTTGGTTTATTTGACACATTTGGACAAGCAAACATTTGATCCTCTTTGAAACAGTGCATATTAATAAAGTTGATACACTACCAAATGACACACAATTTAAATGAACAAAAAAACAGATCAGTCACATGGAAAAAGTAAGTACACCCCTACATTTATCACACCTTCAAATCCATAAAATTAGAATCAGGTGTTCAAGATTGGGTGCCAGTGATTAGAACCTGCTTAGGGAGTGCAGGTGGAACCTGTCTTATTTATACCCCTCTCATACAGTGGGTATAGAAAAGAATGACCCCCCCCCTCCTTTAAAATAATCACGTTTTGTTGCTTTTCAGTCTGAAATGAAGACGGACACAGTTTTTGTTTTATCCAGCTGTATTTACTCAGTGCAACTTATAACATCTAAGTGAAAGATATAACACCAACATGTCAGGAAAAAAAAAGAAATAAACAATCACTGAGTTGGAAAAAGGATCACCCCCTTGCTTTAATGTGCCTTAATTTTTTAATTACAGCCTTTAGTCTGTTGGGATATGTCTCTACTAACTTTGCACATCTAGACTTTGCAATATTTGCCCACTCTTCTTTGCAGAACTGCTCAAGTTCAGTTAAATTTGATGGGGACAGTTTGTGGACTGCAGTCTTCAAGTCATTCCACAGATTGTCAATGGGGTTTAAGTCTGGACTCTGACTAGGCCATGCAAGGACATTCACCTTTTCTCCTTCAACCACTGTGTGGTCAGTTTTGCTGTGTGCTTTGGGTCATTGTCATGTTGGAAGGAAAACCTTCTTCCCATTGACAACTTTCTGGCAGAGGGCAGCAGATTTTCTTCAAGAATTTGACAGTATTTTGCCCCATCCATTTTCCTTCTATCCTGACAAGTGCTCCAGTCCCTGCTGCAGAGAAACACCCCCATAACAGGATATTACCACCTCCATGCTTTACTGTAGGAATGGTGTTATTTGGATGGTGAGCTGTATTGGATTTACCCCAGACATATCGTTTGGTGTTGAGGCCAAATAATTCAATTTTAGTCTCATCTGACCATAACACCTTTTTCCATGTGGCCTCAGAATCTTCAAGGTGGCCATTCTTGAGGAGTGGCTTTTTTCTTGCAACCCTCCCATACAAGCCACATTTGTGGAGAATTTGTGATATTGTTGTCACATGCACACAATGACCACTCTTTGACATAAATTCCTGCAACTGCTTCGGAGTTGCTGTAGGCCTCTTGGTAGCCTCTCTGACCAGTTTCCTCCTGGCTCTTAGCTGGCTCCACATCCAGTTTGGAGTGACGTCCTGATCCAGGGAGGGTCTGTGTTGTACCAAATACCTTCCACTTCTTAATAATAGACTTCACTGTGCTTCTAGACATTGATAAAGCCTTTGAAATTTTTTTGTATCCATCTCCTGACTTGTGCCTGTCCACAACTTTATCCTGGAGATCTTTTGACAGTGCCTTGCCACCCATAGTTGATTGTTTGCTTCAGTTGCACTACAAAATGCTCCAGGAAAGCTCTTTTCATGCTGAGCTAATCAAAATGAACACAGCTGATCACAGTTGAAAGTCAAATGGCTTTGTGTTGCTTTTAGTTTTATCCTTTTTCCAACTCAGTGATTTTTTTTTTTCTGACATGTTGGTGTTATATCTTTCACTTGGATGCTATAAGTTGCACTGAGTAAATACAGCTGGATAAAACAAAAACTGTGTCCATCTTCATTTCAGGCTGAAAAGCAACAAAATGTGATTATTTTAAATGTGATTATACCCACTGTATCTAGTGTCTGGTGTTCCCCTTGCTATTGAGGTGTGTGGTGTCATCATGCCAAGATCTAAAGAGTTCTGTAAGGCCTTCAGAAAAAAGGTTGTGGATGCCTTTGAGTCTGGCAAGGGGTTTAAAAAGATCTCCAAATTATTTGAAATACATCATACCACTGTAAGGAAAATCTGATGCAAAAAGTCTCCAAGAACCCCATATTTCATCACAGGATCTGCTAGTAAGTCTTGTAACTGTTTGTGTCAAAGGGCATGTGTCTACAATCAGAAATAGATTGCACAAATTTGACCTGCATGTGAGGCGTGCCAGGAAAAAGCCTTTGCAAGACTACAGTTTGCCAATGAGCATATAGGCAAAGACCAGGCCTTTTGGAATAATGTGCTCTGGACAGACGATAGAGTTGTTTGGCCACAGTAACAGCGAACATGTTCGGTGCAGACCAAAGACAGCTTTTCAGGAAAAGCAACTCATACCAACTGTGTAGCACGGTGGTGGAAATATTATGGTTTGGGGTGTACTTATTTTTTCACATGACTGTATACATGTTTATATAGATATAGATGATGGACTGAGCCATCGACACAACGGATCTCGTCACAGATGAGTCAGTCTGTGTGAGTATAGACCGATCCTTGACGCGCAGATATGGCCACAAACGTCACACGAGTATTTTTCAGTTTGTCCTGAAGAGTACGCACAAGTTTAGACTCAAATATATGCATGCAATCTTTGCACACTGCACATAATGAAGATCTGTCGGCCACAAGCTTCTCGATGTCCTTTGGAGCCAGTAAATCAAAACTTTTTAAAATAAGTCTTTACTTAAAAGTAAATTGTTCCCCCAAACAAGAAATTTTCATGTAGCAGTAAGGAGCTCAGCCTGTTTGGGATGTTCAAGAAAAGCCTCTGGGAGAAGTTACCTCATGAAGCTTGTTGAGAAGATGCCGGTTCAAAGCTTCCATCAGGAATACTGTTAAGAATTTAAAATGCAAAAGCACACATTTTAACAGTTTTCTTGGTCACTGCATAATTCTATATGTGTCATTTCATAGACTCAGTGTCTTCATTATTATTCTAAAAGAGTGGAAAATAGTAAAAATGAAGAAAACCCTTGGATGATCAGGTATGACTGGTAGTGTAGCTATAAACCTCCTTTCATGTATGTTCTATACCCATGCAGAGTTTGAGGAGGCTACAGATCTCCTGTCTACTGACCCGGGCGCCTCCACAATCAGCATCTCCACTCCTGGCACCGCTGGTGCAGCTGCTGCCGCTTCCTCAGATGTCAGACTGAACCTGTCCGATGATGAGGAGAACCAGCAGGAGAGCTCTGGGGTGCGTTTACCATCATATTTACCATCCATCAAGAGCTGGATCATGATTGCTTATTGTATTGTTTTAATTGCAGTTACTCGGAGGTGAGAAGCAAACCAGTGGCTTCTGGACATTTGAATACTATCAGTCTTTTTTCAATGTGGATACTGCGCAGGTATGGAACACTGGGATACTCTAATATATTTACAATTGTAATTTATGAATTAATCAACCATTTTTCCTTATTTGCATTAGGTGTTGGACAGGATCAAAGGGTCACTTATACCTTTACCAGGACGAAATTTCATCAAACATCACATTCGCAGTAACCCAGATTTATATGGTAAGGAACGCTTCTTGTTTTCCTCGGTTACTTTTTCAAGCATTTCTAATCATTTGCAGCCAAAAATAGCAGATAGTCATGAAATATTAATTGCACGTGTAATGCTTTCTCTACTCACAGGGCCATTTTGGATATGTGTCTCTCTTGTCTTTTCTATGGCCATTAGTGGGAACCTCTCTACCTTTCTGAGTGAGATGGTCAGCCCTCACTATCAATATAGACCACAATTCCACAGAGGTAAGACAGCTATCAGATGGAAAAGTATCCCACACATAAAATAATTTAATGAATGAGGAGTAACACTTTGGGATGTGCTGTTATTTGAAAAGAATCGATTTTGGGGTGGTAACAGTAACTTTGCATTGTGAGTGCTGCATCATGCCACACCGTCAATGGTGATTATTTTCCTACAGCAGAATGACCTCTCGTGTTTTATTGTTAATATCCCAACAATTAGCCAACAGTCAGTCTCTCTCTCTCTCTCTCTCTCTCTCTCTCTGAGAGAGTGGCAATAATCAGTGGCTATAGTAACGGTATACTCTGTATCTAATGGGTGAAATTTATCAAATAATTTACACAGCAGAAAAGTGCTTAAAGCTCACTATTAACCTATCCACTTCAATTTAAAGCCAGGGACAAATCAATCACGCTATTAGATATAGCCTGTGGCCTCTGTATTTTTTTCTATATCTGGCTCACATTAAGAACAGATTCAAAATAAGACCATGTTACCCTGTAAGGTACTGAATCTGCCCTTTTTAAAAATTTATTTATAACAGTGACAATTGCAGCACTTGCTGTGTTCCTGTATGCATGGCTCGTACCGCTGGGTGTGTGGGGCTTCATGACTTGGCGACAGAGCACCTCACGACAGATGAGTGCTTACTCTTTTCTGGAGACGGTTTGTCTCTATGGCTATTCACTCTTCATTTACATTCCTACTTCGGTAAGTTTGACCATTGCCGATCCCATTAGAGCCTCTACAACACGACTTGGAAACTTTGCCCATATGTGTGGTAGTCTGTGAAAACCCTTCACATGGACAAAATTTTGCCATTGTCAAATATATAGATCTCAAACTACAGGCTTTCCTGACTGAAATGTGCTTCCCTTCCCATTCCAATTCCACTGAATGACACCCTGCCTACCTCTACATTTGTCACCTAATCAGCTTTGAAGAATTATGTAGTGCAAGAGAAATTAGTTAAGCAGTCCCTCCAGGATTTTGCGATTGCAGAAATTAACGCAAAATCAAGGAGACGCTGCGATATTCGGAAGAGCTTGCAATTTTTCAAAATTGCGGCAGATTTTCTGCAGATGACGTCATGTGACGTCATCACAACACGCATTCAGCCAAAGCCTGCTTCGATTCACATGCGTCCAACGTGAGTACAGCTAAAAGGTGTCATTTACCAACAAACATCATTGCAAAACAATTCCGTGCAATTGCAATTTCGTCAGTTCAAGTAGTTTTCCACAAAAAAGCATTGCAAATTTTAAAATTTAAAATCTAAAACACTGACATCCTGTATGGACTGGTTATCGCTTTGATTATCAGCATCATCCACATCAGTCTGTCATGAGGTAAAAATCACTCACGGCATTCAAACATGAGCCTCATCATCGCGTCTTCACTACACTGATCTCTGCTCATACTAACATTATGATGCGGAAATAATTGCTGATGAAGCCAGTCAGTTCTGTTATGTTGACTAAATTTATAACTGTTTATTAGCTCATTTAAACATTTTGAAAACTTGTGTGCCGACATTTTAACATGCGGTATCTGATCAAAAATTGAATTGATTGGGCCTCTGTCCATTTTGCCATGGCCATAGCTATGCAAAATCTGATTAAATTGTCAGGAAAGCACACTTAATTAGTACATAGAAATCTTCAGGTAGACTGACTGCATTTACTGCTGCGTTAGTTAGACTGTGATGTTTACAGACTGAAAACCAAGGCAAGGTTAGAAATTAGCCTTAACACAATCATTTCCATGTCATTTTGATAAAAATAAATTTGCATATTCATAAAGTGGTGATGTCAAAATATACAGGTACAGCTCAAAAAAATTAGAACATCATGGGAAAGTTCATTTTTTCCACCATAATTTAATTCAAAAAGTGGAACTTTCATATATTCTAGATTCGGTACACAAAGTGAAATATTTCAAGCCTTTCTTGTTTTAATGTTGATGATTACAGCTTACAACTCATGGAAATCAAAAATCCAGTATCTCAGAATATTAGAACAAACAATTTATAATTCTTTTCATAAGGTTGAAATTTCTGTATGTTAATTTATGCACTCAGGGCTCCTTTTGCATGAATTACTGCATCAGTGTGGCGTGGCATGGAGGCAATCAGCCTGTGGCACTGCTGAGGTGTTATGGAAGCCCACTTTGCTTTGATAGCGGCCTTCAGCTCGTCTGTATTGTTGGGTCTGGTGTCTCTCATCTTCCTCTTGACAAAGGTCAGGTCAGGCGAGTTGGCTGGCCAATCAAGCACAGTAACACCATGGTCAGCAAACCAGTTACTAGTAGTTTTGGCTCTGTGGGCAGGTGCCAAGTCCTGCTGGAAAAGGAAATCAGCATCTCCATAACGCTCGTCAGCAGATGGAAGCATGAAGTCTCTAAAATCTCCTGGTAGACGCTGCATCGACTCTCGACTTGAGAAAACACAGTGGACCAACACCAGCAGATGACATGGCACCCCAAATCATCACTGGACTTCAAGCAGCTTGGATTCTGGGCCTGTCCACTCTTTCTCCAGACTCTGGGACCTTGATTTCCAAATGAAATGCAAAATTTACTTTCATCTGAAAAGAGGACTTTGGACCACTGAGCAACGGTGTTTTGAGTAAAAAGGTGTTTTGAGTTAATTAGCTGATTAGAGTCTACTCAGGTCCACATCACTGTATTATAAATTCTGTATTCCAATGTTTTTGAGATACTGGATTTCTTCATTTCCATGAGCTGTAAGCCATAATCATCAAGATTAAAACAAAAAAAGGCTTGAAATATTTCACTTTATATGTAATGAATCTAGAATATATGAAAGTTCCACTTCTTGAACTAAATTACGGGGAAATGTACTTTTCCACGATATTCAAATTTTTTGAGATGCACCTGTAGTATTGGCAGAAAAATTCAATTTTGGTCAAAACCTTATTTGTTTTTGGCTGTTTTCCTGAGTTCAGCCACAGTGACATATCCAATTAGGTTTTCCAGACCATCACACATGTATGCTTGCTTTTTGTTTTTGTTTGAATAAATTGTACAGTGGAGCTCATTTCTTTGTGAACATGACAAAATGTGGAACCTGTACCTCACACATTTCCCCACTTATCCTGTTTTAAGATATTATGGATAATACCATTCGGATGGCTGCAGTGGCTCTTGATTCTGATCGCCATGTTAGTCTCTGGCTCTGTGTTGGTCATCACCTTTTGGCCAGCGGTTCGTGACGACACCAAAATTACAGCTTTCTCTGTTATGGCAGTCATTGTGCTGCTCCATGCTCTGCTGGCCGTGGGCTGCAAGGTGATTTGCTCATTTATATGAAACTACTTGTATAACATACAGGACTACTTTTCTTGATTCAGAGTTATGAATTATAACAATTCCCTGTGGAACTTAGCGATAAATATTAGACTGGAGAATGACCAAAGTGAAGTTCTGGGTCTTACATACTGTCTGTGCCCAGTAATATGTTTTCACTTTAAAACTGAATAGTGGAGAGTGTTAATGCAAAACCCAGGTTGGTCATATTCTTGTGTTCAGGATTATACATTAGAAGTCAGTATGGAAGTCATTTTAGATTCAGACTTTATTTCACTTAAGTTGCATTCTGGCTCAGCCTGAGATCTGTTTTGACTTCATGTATAAACACTCATGGGGTACCCATCTTCATTATAACGTATTTGATCTTCTCTGTTTCAGTTGTACTTCTTCCAAACGGCTGTATTTGCACCCGACTCTCCACAGAATCACACGGCCATGACCACTCCAAGCAAACCAAACTAACCAGCCAAATGAGCTCAGGTTAGGGGGAAAAAAAAAGTTGCTGTAAGATCCCCGTTTTTGTTAATGCACTACTGATTTAACAGCTCATAAGCAATATGGTGATGGATATAACTTCAGCAGCCATGGACGAAAATTTTTACTCAGATTGTAATGTCTTATACATATAGAGCTGGGAGATTCGTACCTCTCTGTACTTGGATAATGAAGTTGGGAAACATGATATGCTCTTATTATAAATATAATATGAATTCATATGGACGGTGTTGCTGTTCTATCGGAATCCTTTGTTTGGGGGGAAAAAAATTCTAGGGTTGTGTTAAAAGCAAGAAATGTGATTTTGGAAGAAGGATCAAATGTGCTCAAAAAAAGTGGGTACTCTTGGGTAGTTGTGATTACATTGGTGTTTGGGTCAAATTGAACACAGCCTTTTTTGTTCATTTAGAAAACTTTTGGTCACTGCAGGACCAACAGGGGGGCTGTTTCCAAATGTTCTATTCAGGTTCCTTGTTCATTTTTAAGGGTCATTAACTTCATCATGACAAGGAAAATTTCATTTCCATGAAATGGAAAGCTGCATTAGATTTGGAACCCTAGTATTTTTTTTCTTCTTCTAAACAGTTTCACACTTGTTCAGATCTAGGAATGAGTGCCTTTAAAGTTCATACTTTTTTTTTGTGTGTGTGTTTGTTTTGTTTTGTTTTTTTTTTAGACCTGCTTTGGCTCAAATAAAGTCTACAATGTGATTCCTTGTGGAGTGTCAGGGCTGCGAAAACGAACGGCCAGCTAAACAGTTTACAAATACACTACTGTCGGAATGAATCCATGGAGGAAAATAAAGTAAAATGTTGAGAGATTCTAGATAGCATTTAACAGGATTTGCAAAATGTGCACTGTGGAAAACGCTACTAGGGAGTGAGAACAATTGAAATTGAAACGGTGTAATTATACTTCAATCCATTTGAAACTGCTCACGGTTAACATAAATGTAAATAACCAAATGTACAGTGTTTGGCCTCTCTTACACAAGAAGCCAGACTTTATAGGGAAGTCTCCACCAACATTTAATTTGCATGTTGTTTTTTTTTCCTTTTTTGTGTGTCTGTTGCTTTTCTTGTGAAATGGGGGGGGGGAGCAAAAAGGGGTTAATTCTACAAACTAACAGGACTTCTCCTCAATAAAAGTTTCTAAATCAAAGCAAATCAAATCAAAGGCTGAACAGAAAGGGAAGAAATATATAAATGAGTGACCGGAAACAATGCATACCTTCTCAAAAGTCTTTCTCTAGGCAATGCCCAGCATGGGGAGGTAGGATATGTGGGGACAGGAAAGAGGGGTAAGGATCAGGGGTCAGAGAGGTCTGACAGGTGACCTTTGATTACATTTGCAGAGGGGGGAAGGGAAAAAAAAAAAAAACATCATGACACAGGTCAAACAAGGGTTTGGGGGATGTAAACTAGGATCCTGCCGATCCAAACAATTGTCCTGCTGCAGTGGCTGATGGGCGTGTGCAGAGCCTGACGTCCGGCTTCATCAGTCCCCCTTCCTTAACTAATGCCACGTGGATTCATTTGCAGAATTCCAGCATTGTGCCTAGAAGGCTGGAGAGTGTGTGGATGCAGACCTCTGGAACAGGAGAGTCCTCAAACGCTCATTAGCTCGATACATGGTTAGTTTTTGCTAACCTCGCTGTGCAGATGTCATGGGGAAACAGCTAGCTGCACACATCTGGGGCTGAACTATGTTTATATTATAAAAAAAAAAAATAAAAAAAATGCTCTGGATGGGATGAGCTACAAGACTATCTATCTACACTACGTTTTCTACAGGCAATGATAGATCCTGAATGTTCCTGGAAGCCAGAGAGGAAATCCAGCTGCATTGCAAATGTTTAGAAAGGTCAAGGTGGCTGAGACTATATTTATGCCAATAGTTGATATTGTTGGATAGTTTGAAATGATTCAGAGAAAGCGGAACAAAATAGAAAAAAGACGACCCAGGAACAGCAAGACAGCCCTGCCATAAATCTCAGGTTCATTACAAACGGTCACTGACTTTTCATTGAGTGTCTCTTGTATGAATGTACATCTGATAAGTATTTACTTTTCTTTTTTTTTAAAAAACTGTTCTGCAAAGAACATTCCGTCAAATCCCAAAGCTCAAGACAGTCCACTGCCTCCTTGTGGCTAATCCTGGAACTGCACTACTGTGAAGGAGGAGGAGAGTGACGGCATCACACCTCAGACTGTCCGAGACAGCGCGAAGGCTGGCATTGTAGGACGGGGCGGGACGGAAATAGACAGAGAAAAAGGTTTTATATATATTTATATACGAATATACATCAAGACGAGAGAGAGGGAAAAGGTGACAGTCAGATGCTGCAGCACTGGATTTGGTAATCAGGTTTAGGCTGTGGTCAGTTTGGGAGGCTGGACATGCAAAGGGGAGGGGAAGCAGGGAGGCGCCTTAGCTCCCATAATGCATCGTGTTGCTGGGGATGGCCATGGGTGAGGCCATCGAGATGGCAGGACCGCCCATGGTGAACTGGTTAGTGACGGGATAGTGGGTGCTGCTGCTGGTCGGACCCTGCTGGGTTGTAGCTCCTGGGGGAGGGGGGGGATGAAGAATGCAACAATAATCTCAGTATTACCATAGCAATTAGCAATTGCATTAGCGACTACAGAAATTTTATGATCAGTGGAAATGCTACGGCTAAACGGTAACTGTTGGCACCTTTACAAAAGAACAGGTGCCCTGTGTAAGAATAATGTATGCAGTAGTTGGTCAGAGAGTTCAGAAAAAGAACAAACATACCCTGGACAATTCCTGTGCTCATGATCGAGCCCATTCTGGAGTGAGTGTGGTTCACAATCCCCGTGTTCACTGTGAAAAGAGACAACCATACACTTAAGGCCTCCCTTAACCCTCTGAAAAAGTTTTTTTTTTTTTTTTTTTTTTTTAAATAGTACATGGAGTCTGATCTAGTCCCTATTTCCATAGATCTGTAAATAATAACAGCATAAAGAAGATAAATAAGGATAAATGCATCATAATGCACTATTTGTCCTAAAGCTACAAGTGGCTTTATAATTGTTTTTGTTGTCGTAGTCCCAGAAGTGCCAACAAGAAAATCTTAGCAGCTAGAAAGGGAAAAAATATTTTACCAGAAAAACCATAGCATGTGTGTGAGACTATAAGACTTTTTATTCTGGTGAGGCAAACAAAATTGGCAGGACTACTAGTTTAATTAGCATTTCCTCCATTTTTTTTTAACAAACCAAAGAGACCTGTCCTACCCACTTGGTTTCTATTGGCTTACAAGAGGCTTGCAAGTTCATGAACTCTTAGATTTTCTGCCAGACAAATTTGAATTGTGATTGGTCTGAATGCTGCTTTTTCTGAAAAATCAGAGTGGTTTTCAAGTGGTACCCATACCCCATAGCAAGGGGTCAAAAAGTGTAAATGCTATGTTATGGCTAAGACATAGATGTTGGCACCTCTGCAGTCCATAATGGATGTCTGAGTGTCTGTGATTTTATATTGTGTGTGTGGTGTGCGTGCATATCCGTACGTGCATGCGTGTCTGTACCAAGGGGGATGAGGTTGTTGTGGGAAACTGTAGAGCCACTGCCGCCGATGACAGTGCTGAGGTCATAAGCTGCTGGCATTCCTGAGAAAAAGACAGAGACAGAACAACAGGGGAAAAGAGAAGCGGATAAGAGAACAAATAAAAAAGAAACAGTGATGATCTGGGGGTATAAACATTACCTACATAATAAACACAGTGGAATTCACACAGATCAGTATTCACTGTTAAAGGTGTGTGTGTGTGTGTGTGTGTGTGTGTATTACCTGATACAGCCATGCCTTGACTCATGCTATAGGCCCCCCCAGTGTTCCACATGTTCTCAGAGGGGGAGGTGTAGTGTGAGCCAGGAGGAGGGTTAGGGGTGGTGCCGGTGTATCTATACAAACACACAGAACACAAAGCTGAGATGGTGTTTCCTGCTTCAAGAGGTCTGTTTAAACAGATCAGGGTCATGAATATACCTCGATCAGCAATAAACATCCAGTTAAAATACACTAACTCACCTGAAAAAGGGGTTCTTCAGATCCAGAAGGTTGCTGGACTTGGAGCCAGTCTGGTCAACTTGAGCAACAATACTGATGTCATAACTTTGCCTAGACCAAGGAAATGTTGTTAATTAAACTCTAAAATAAAACTACTTCCTTATAAATGGGGAACTAGGAGTAAACGTTAGTGTTGTAACCTCTTGTTGGCGATGAGCAGGGCCGTGCCCGACATGGTGTCTCCCGCTTTGGCGAAGAGTGGCGACTGCAGCAGACAGCGCACCTGATACCAGTGAGTCAGGGGCTCAGTGGGTGCTGTGGAGAGCCACACTGTCATCCTGCATGGAGAAAGAACTTAGAAAATGGCAAAAAAAAAAAAAATTGGGGCTCACTCCAAATTTAAAATCACGGATTTCCCTGCTGTTTGTTCAAACAAGCCTCAGAGAAATGTTACAGCACACAGAACTTACACAGATCCCATAAATGCAACGTCGAACCAGAAAGCCAGGCCGTGCACCAACCCCGAGTGCATCATGTGGAACTTAAAGGGGATCTCTATCCTGGATGGGGAAAAATAAAAATTACCATTCAAGAACCTGTTTACTCCTTTAGTTTATGAAACCAAGTGACATCACTGAATGATAAACCAGTACAAATCAGCATTATAAACATCATACTTATAAAGGTCCTCCTCTTTAGCTTCTAAAAAGTTAACTGTGTATTTCACAGATTTGGCCATCAAGATTCGGATGTCAAATGTGTCCTGAAAAGAAAACACAAGAAAACAAAGTACTAAGCATTATGCTGAATATATGGACCAAGGAGAAATAAGTGCAGAGGTGGTGAAAGTTACAGCTGGTAAACATTTGATCCTAGTAAATCCAATTCAATTTTATTTATATAGCGCTTTTAACAAAAGGACATTGTCACAAAGCAGCTTCACAGAAATCTGGATGTAGATTTAGATCCCTAATGAGCAAGCCAAAAAAAAAAAAAAACTGAGATGACATGAGGAAGAAACATAGACTCAAAAGAGAACCCACAGTTCTTCTGGGATAGTGAGATTATGAGTCATTACACTTCTACAACTGTATGCTAAAACAAATCCAACAGTACTGAGTGTGTTCGAAGTATCTTCAGTGAATGTCTTACATTTTTTTCAAGATCAGGTCTCTGGTTAAGTAGGTGAGTTAGACATTTGAATGATTTATTTATTTTTTAACTCTAAGCCCACACCCCGATAGGCCCGTAGAGTCTATACAATGACTAATGGGAGGCCCATGCAAATATAAACAATCATTTCGGACCGGAAGTCAGTTTTCCAGATGGGTTTTCTCAGCCACATAAACCTACTTTTGTCCTGAGGTCATGGATTAAACCACTGTTTTTTTTTAAATCATGCTTTCCATATTTTGCAGGTTATTTGTACAGGTAAGAAATAAAAGAAAATCAATTATTGCACCTGTAAGATGACACTGTTGTACACAAATTGTACAGCGGATTTCCGCTAATCTGTAAAATATATGTTTTAAATAAGCCTAAATTCCACACTGTAAATGAATAAATACATTCATTTAAGCCTGTAATTCTTAAAATCAGAGTCAAAATATCAGGCTCCCAAATACATCGTCCCATTGCCCAGGTCTAGTTTCTGTGACAATGCAGCAGCCGCTCCTACAGCACCACTGCTGAGAATGAGCATATGCCCACACATGCACACACCCACACACACTCCCTGTTCCAACTCTGCCTCCACCCATCAGGTCTACATCTACAACTTGTATAATATACATGCACACCCAGTCATAACAGTTTATAATACTCTGTTTACCACAATCGGCTGTCTGAAGTACTCGTCTACGGCAGCTCCCCTCAGTGCAGACAGATCCACCCCATGGAAAGATGGCTGGTACCTTATAAACACACAAGATGAAATTTTAGAATTTGAACAGAGTATCAATTAACTGAATCCTAACCTCTTGGGCCACAATCTACCATTGCTTTTGCTGCATTTTCCTGCCCAGGGCACAACATGCCCTTTCTCCTGACTTTAATCTGCTGCCTCGTTGATCCTGATGCTGTGTGCACCGTTCTCTATACATGTTGTCCTGTGCTGCACTTGTCAATCTACTTTATATGTTTGTATATTGCTTGTATTGTGCAAACTTGCACTTTATGCAGCCCTGTGTTCAGAGGCTTGTTAATGCCTATGAGTACATTTGCATACAAAAAAGTAATCAAGCAGATTTCTTTCCCCAGTGCTACTCGTAGTGAAGACTAGTGAGTTTCCAGTACTGAAGTAGCAACACTACATTTTATTTTAACCATACACTATATATATATATATATATATATATATATATATATAATGTTGAAATCTCTTGTCCTGACTTGAGGTCACTGGATGCTGGCTTTCATGTGTGCTAATTGCACATATTAATAAAGTCCTTCCAGCTTGCTCAGAGTCGAGCATTCTGAAGAAACAGATATTTTGTTGCACATGCATAAATGTAGAAAAACAAAGGATTATCAGATAGGTGGTATATGTACAGCCGAGTACTGGGCTAAAAAGTAGGTGTCGATCGGATTTCTGGAAAACAGTATAATCTGATTTAGGTGTTATGACGTTTACCGTTTGAATAATCTATTAACTGCCAAAAGTGGATGGTTTTAAGGGTGCCTTCACACCCATTAACCGAATTTCTGTTCGTTTGCTATTAATATATAAACATACTTATAAAGCAACCAAACGTATGCCATTTCTGCAGCACTACAGCTCTGACATTTGGCTGTTTGTGCCTCAAAGCTCAGTTTAGCAGCTTACACCTACAAACCATAATGCACAGAATGTTTGAATCACTTCCTGCAGTTGGGTCAATTCGGTCAAACCAGTTTCTCTTAGAACAGGACTGACACTACCTCACTCAGATGCTATTAGACTAGCTGTTTTGTTCTGCACCTGAGTGTGATGGCTGTATTCTCGCTTGCTTTAACAAAGCAAGGAGGAAAACGCACCAGGGTTCAATTCAAATCGACAACTTTTCAGGAAATCACAGTGATGTCAAGCACTTATCACTTGACCAAGCAGTGGTAGCTCAGGCAGCAAACAAAAAGAACCATAATTGAGAGTTGAGTGCCAGTGGAAACATCAGACTGGTTAATGAGTGCTTATACACAGCAGTATTACATGACAAATTAGAGGATTCAATGTTGCACTGTAACTAGCCATAACAACTTTGCTAATGTTGGGACGTTCACTGGTATCTGAGGTCAGTCACACTTTAAGTGCAGCTGTTTACAGTATTGTACAGTGCAGGAATACCTCTCCAGTTAAGGCAAATACCCTCTTTAGGATAAGCCTTAGGATAATTGCTGAGTAATCACACTCTATGCTGTACCATGATTCAGATTTATGCTGTACACAGTTTGTAAACAATGGTTTCCCCACTAAAGATGCTCACCAGAAGTTGGCTTTGGTGAACTGCTCCATGTAAAGCTGCTCGTCTGTAAAAGGAGCGAGGTGGACATCGCCAATGGTGGGGAACATTTTACCTAAAAACGCAAATCAAAAACAAATGTCAGCAATTTACAGGAAACAGTCCAACACCCTAAGCCTGAAAACACACTCTCATTACTAACCACTCGGTTTGAGGAATTTCTTGGCGTGCAAGTAGCTCTCCAGCATCCTCTCATTAAACAGCATATAGCCCATGGGCTCGGAGATGATGATGTCCACCTGCTCAGGTAGGGTGACCTCCTCCACCTTTCCTGGGATTACTATCACACGGTCCGTCAACCGGTTACTGTTCACCAAAACCTACACAACACACAAAAACATATCCAAACATCCATTCATGCTTGCATGAAGATACTGTTACTGTGTTAAAATGACATATAGACTGAACAGAAGTGTGTGTAAGGAGTTGCACCTCTGCATGCTGAGCCATGGTGCTGGCCTCCACAGCATACACCTTACGTGCACCAGCCTGAGCTGCGAAAAATGACAGGATCCCTGAGCCACATCCTACATCCAACACCACCTACAGACAGAGGGGGAACAGAAAGGGTAAAATGGCTGCATCCAAACCACAAGATTAATCCAGTATTAATCTGTAATTCGTCCTGCAGAAATAAGCAGGGATTTCAAAACACTAGGTCTTTTGTGAACACACACTACAGAGAACTGAAAAACAGCATTTTAAATAGAACAAAGGCTGTAAGTCTAATGCAATTTTTCAGCATGGACTGCAGTTCGGCAGTAATGCAGAACAAATGTACTACTTCGAGAGAGATTTACAGAAGAGGCATCAGAGAAAATTAAAATTGCATAACAGAACATCAGCTAAGCCATGAAAGGAAATAAGTAAAGTGGCCACCACACCTCAATGGCAAACTAATAATCAGTGTCAGTGTTGCTCAGCAAGAAAAACAAGATGTGCATTTCCAGAAGGAAATAATCTCAAACCTCAGCTTCGCCTCAAAGGAAGAAAGGAAGAAAGAAAATTATATATACTACAAAGTGCAGTGCAGGTGGAAAAACTAGTCTTGTTGGCAAGTGTATATAAGGAGTATTATGAAATTTAACTGTATCTGTATACAGAAACATAAATGTTTTCTAGTTGCAGAAGTGTCTCCTTCTTTTGAGGTCTGCCTGCAAACCAAAGCTTTAAGATAAATGTTTACAAATAAAACAAATCTATTAGTTGTAATAATTAACAAAATCCAGGGACCTATTCTACCTAGTTTGCCTGTACAATCAGACATGGCAGAACTCAGGAGCAAGTATTATGGTTACAGTGCGTGTGCCTCATGAAAGCACCATACTTTTTCTAAATATAGAAAATGCCTATTATCATGTGTAAATAATATACACTTACCGTCCACTTTATCAGGAACACCTGTACTCCTGCACATTCAAGCATTTCTCCAATCGGCCTATCATATGGCAGCAGCACAATGCAAAAGATCATGCAGATACAGGTCAAGAGCTTCAGGTAATGTTCACATCAAACATCAGAATGGAGAAAATGTCTGTGAATTTCACACACAATAGTCTCTACAGTTTATACAGAATGGTGTGAAAAACAAAAAACATTGAGTGAGTGACAGTTCTGTGGGTGGAAACACCTTGTTGATAAGAGAGATTAGAGGAAAATGGCCAGATTGGTTCAAGCGACCAGGAAAGATATAGTAACTCATATAATCACTCTTTACAACTGTGGTGAGCAGAAAAGCATCTCAGCATGCACGAAACATCAAACCTTGAAGTGGATGGGCTACAACAGCAGAAGACCACACTGGGTTCCACCCCCGTTGGAAAAGGAATCTGAGGCACAGGCTCACCCAAACTGGACAGCTGAAGATGATGGCCTCAGATTCTTGTTCCTGGCTGACAGGAGTGGAACCTGATGTGGTCTTTGGCTGTTGTAACTCATCCACCTCAAGGTTTCATGAGTTGTGCATTCTGAGATGATTTTCTGCTCACCACAGTTGTAAAGAGTGCTTATTTTAGTTACTATAGCCTTCCGGTCAGCTCAGACCAATCTGGTCATTTTCCTCTGATCTCTCTCAACAAGGTGTTTCAGTCTGCAGACCCTCCTCTCATGGGATTTTTTTTTTGTTTTCCACACTATTCTGTGTGAACTCTACAGACTGCTGTGTGTGAATATCCCAGGAGATCAGCAGTTTCTGAAATACTCAAAGCAGCCCATCTGGTACCAACAACCATGCCACAGTTAAAGTCACAGAGATCACATTTTCCCCCCATTCTGATATTTGATGTGAACATTACCTGAAGCTCTTGACCTGTACCTGCATGATTTTTTTTTTTTTTTTGCATTGCCACATGACTGGCTAATTAGAGAACTGAATGAACGTGCAGGTGTTCCTAATAAAGTGGACAGTGAGTGTGCATGTGCATATAAGGAATAACGGTGCAAACTGTGGGAAAAACACCTTGTCCTTGAAGTCGGTGTGGTTCTGGAGAATGGCCCGCTGATAAGTTCCAGTTCTAACATAGTCCTGCATCATGTTCTGCTGCTGAGAGAGGTAGCCATAGAACTGAAGGACAACAGAAAATGGAGGAAAGGGAATTTTAGTACACTTTTTAATACTGTCACAACAGCACATGTAAAAGAACACCCTTCTACTTGAACCATAATGTGAGGCTAATCAAATAAAAATGTAGAAAAACACAACCACACACAGTCAGGTCCAGAATTATTGGTAAAGATAAAGTTTAGAAAAGAAAGTTCATTAAAAAAAAAAAGGCTTTGTGGGTAATTAGCCTAAATCTCACAATGAAATCTTTAATTTTTTATTTTTTTTAACCACACTCCATGTGTCACGGGTACTGCCCCCCTAGAAGTGGTAATGAACAAAATAACAGAATCACGTTCCCACATACGTTTGACTTTTTTATTCTTCTGAGTGTTTAAGTTCTCCTGGGAATCTTTGTTAGGATATGCATCATGGACTCCATAAAGTATCAGGAGCAAATCTGTCTGCCTCTACCAAAGCTACAATTGGGTCATGGTTGAATAGTTGATAGTGATCCAAAACATACAACCAGATGCACAGAAAAATGAATAATTTAGCTGAGAATCAAGCTTTTCACATAACCATCCGATCCTCTAACCTAAATCTCAGTGAAAGGCCATGTATATAGCGAAGTCTCTACTCTATGTCATGTTGGCAAAAGGAGGCTGCACAAAGTACTAAATGCAGCGGTGCCAATAATGGTTTTGTTAAAAATACCTTTTTGATAAGGCTTTGTGTTATTTGAATAAACTTATTTCAACTGAATGGTAGAGTTTCAGTGTAATTAACCACAAAGACATTTTTCATACCCATCCTTATCAACGGTGCCAGAAATTCTGGAGCTTACGCTAAAGCACATAATCACACACCCACAGTCTCCCAATCACCAGGCGTGAACACACCTGAAAGTACTGTACAGCCGATGACTCTTCCGTCCTCTCGCTGAACACCGAGTGCTCGTTCACATGGCCACGACAGTTCTTCAGCAGATTGTAGAATGAGGAGAAATCTGCAATTGACCAAAGCAGCAGCAGGTTGAGAGACGACGACAACTGCAAATACACAATATGGCCAAATGTTTGTGGACACCTGACCATCAAACCCATATGTCCTTGTTCAATACCCCATTCCAGATTTAGTCCCCTTTTGCAGTTATAAGTAGCTCCACTCTTCTGGGAAGGCTTTCCACTAGATTTTGGAGTGTGGCTGTGGGGATTTGTGTTCATGCATTAGTGAGATAAGGCACTGATGTTGTGTGAGGAGGCCTGGGGTGCAGTCAGCTTTCCAGTTCATCCCAAAGGTGGTCAGTGGGGTTGAGGTCAGGGCTCTGTGCAGGACACTCGAGTTCTTCTACACCAATCTTGGCAAACCATGTCTTCATGGAGCTTGTTTTGTGCACAGGGGCATTGTCATGATGGAACAGGTTTGCGCCTCTTTAGTTCCAGTGAAGGGAAAATGCTACAGCATACAAAGACATCCTATACAACTGTGTGCTTCAAACGATGAACAGTTTGGGGAGAAAACACACACATGGGTGTGATGGTCAGATGTCCACAAACGTTTGGCCATATAGAGTATATTTTTCCTAGTTTTAACAGCACCTGTATGAACTGCAGTTAGATTCAAGTTTCAGAGCTTCACATTAAACCTTCTCAGCTCAAGTCACTATTCAAGTATGCTTATAACTGTAATAACTAACAACAGCTGACTGCATTGTTGTGCACTTGCACATTTCTAGTGAGTTGATTATTTCCACAGAAAGCTTCAGGAACACACTTTTTTTCTGGCTGTGTGTAGGCCAGCAGATTGAGAGAGGGTTACCTGTGGGGGAGGCGAACTGCAGAAGCACACTGTTACAGCCCAGTGTTAAGATGAAGGACTGCTTCCCCACACGACTGCACTCTGTCTCCCGTGACACTGAACACTTAAACACGCTCGCCTCCTCATCTGCAGAAAGAACATACATTACAGGGTCAAAACATAGCCATGATATTATGTCAGGGGCCAAACTCTCCCAGACCAGGCACTGTTTGTGTCACTAACCGCCCAGCCAGCCCATCAATCTATCACACACTTTTTATACTTCACACACTAATTCATATGCCTAATTCTCAGACACTCACTCAATTCGTACCAGTTTCCAATTGTGTAGCTTTGCGTTAAAAGGTGCTTCCAAGAAAATAAAACATTGGATGCTTGTAAGAAGAAAAAAAAAGCTCTAGCATTTAAGATCAGGATTAAACCTGATGCCAAACAAGATTACCAAATGCTATTGATAGTTCACATCGACATACTGATCCAAGTCCTGTACTTCAAAAGGCACGGGTGGATGCGTGTTGCTCGGTGCTCCACCAGGAACGGCTGTACGTCTGGAGGAGGACGGCTTTGAGATTTCAAAACCATGTGTAATTAAAAATAAAAACATGACATGGAGCAATTATTTAAATCAGGTTTTAGTAGGAATGTGAATTGGTAACTGTTTTCAAAAGACACTTACTTCAACGGCAAAAAAAAAAAAAAAAAAAAAAAAAAAAAAAAACACACAATGGTAAAAGTCAACAGCTTTATTTCTGCCAGAGATTTCCACTTCTGCATTCACCAGCGTTTAAAGCACGTCATGTGTATCTATTTCTCCATTTCAAACCCAATCTGCAGTTTTATAGTTGCAGCCCTAAGCAAAACTAAATCTAATAAATGCCTCCAGAGTTGCTTTATTTGGTGTCTGTGTATTACTTAGCTACAAAGACATGGACAAATCACTGGCTCAGACACTCAGAACAAGTGGAAACCATGTCTGGGTTTTTGATTCACTGGACTAATCTTACCAAATGTACCTTGTAACTAGCTAACCAGCAATATGTTGCTACATTATGTTAGCTACCCCTTTTCAGCCTAGTCAATTTCCAGGCAACCAAAACGTGCCACTGGAGTTTTTACTTGCCTGGTGGGCTAGCTAATGAATTTATCATTTGTCCATTTGTTCTTAGACAGGCCATCTCTCTGGCTGCTTCTCAAACACAAAAGTGTACTGAACCTGCATGTTCAATCAACTATACAAGAAATGTCAAAGTATTGCAGTTGTTGAACAAAACTTTGTTCACTCATGCAAGTCAATCAGTCCATCTTCATCCAAATGTTTCATAAATTTTTAGTGAACTAAAAAGCTGGTGAAAGAAAATGTACTTGCTTGTTTTTAACAATGATACAGTAAATTATACCACACCACTGTTGAATTCTTGACTCTGATTCGTCAGAAGGTGTTAATTTTCTGCAAAAGCAGCTCTGACAGTAGTGCCTGCTGTAATTGAAATCACGGGTTTATATTATTTATAATGTGTTATAATATATATCATTATAATAACTATATCATTATAACGTGTTATCATTTCTACAGTAACAGCTCATTCACAGGAACTTGTACGTCAGATGACCTACAGCTAATAATTAATCATTAAAGGCAACATTTCTTTAACATTCATGGAAGGAGTCTCCACCTCACCCTTGACCATTTTCCTAGAAGAAGCACACCCAACCATACTTAATCAACACCTTCTGACCAATCAGATTTGAGAATTCCCAACAAGCACTGTGGTATAGACTAACTGGCCATAAAAACAAGGATGCAGAACCACGTTATTTTTCTGAAATTCCCTCATTAACCCTATCCGGACAGGATTAAATTTACATGGAGTAATTTCCCATTTCACAGGTGCACATCTGTGATTTTGTTTCTATCCAGATCAGCCATGTCGATGTTTTTCCTTTGTCCTCCACTAAGAAAATTGCAGGCCAAATTACCTACTTCTTTTTTTTCCCCACCAAACTCGGTGGTCCTCTGATAATTTTATCACGTTGTGAATAAAGCGTGATCATATGGCATACGTGATGCAAACATCCCAGTTCATAAGTAAATAAGTCCTATTTGGATTGGATTAGTTTATCAGAGCTACGTCCATAGTAAAATTTGTTAAACGTCTCCTCAGTGATAAAACTCTGGACAGCAATAAAATTAGCACAGGAGAAGTGCGTTTCTAGTGGGTTGTATTTTCTACAAACCCAGATGTTTGCGTCATGTGCGTCGTATGATCACCATTTAAAACATGGCACCCGTGAGGCCGAAAACGCACTGGAGAAGAGACGTTGGCGTTCGTTTAATTTTGGGGTTTCAGCAACAATTTGAAAATTCAAATTTAAACACACGGTATACAAGAAGCATCCATTTTTTGTTTCACAACTCGGGAAGGGTTTAGTATCTGGGGGAGGGTCACTGATTAGATTAGATTAGATTAAACTTTATTGTCATTACACATGTATAAATACAAGGTAATGAAATGCAGTGGAGTGAGGGTCAACTCAAAAAGATGGTGGACGATGTTGTACTGCTGCTGTTGTGCGTGCTATCCAGTTTGACAGCTTTGTTAAATGTCACTTCAGATTGCATTTTTAAATAAACGCCTGACAGAAATGACGCAAGCCAATGCTTCTTACATTTTTACGCATGCTCAGTATAGGGATGTAAGAGTTTTCAGACGTTTCAGTGTGGACGAGCAATTTTTGGAAAACATTTGAAAATGCTAGTGAATCTCTCCTGATTAATGTAGACGCAGCCCAACAGCAAGTAACAGCAGTCAAACATCTTTTTCCCCCCAACGTGAGGCAACATATGCACAAGATCACGGACATGCGCGTCTAGACGGCGCTAAAATGATCAAACAAATGGTGAGTTTGGTGAAAAACAGTAGGTAATTTGGCTTGCAATTTTCTTAGAAGACTGAGAAAAACACTGACATGGCCAATACAGATGGAAATAAAATGACAGAGGCGCACATGTGAAACAGTAAATTACCCCAGAACGCCATGTAAATTGAATCCTGCCCAGATAAGGTTATACAACCTACTAGAAACTAGAGGTCAACCAACTGATCGGTTTTGCTGATTGATCGGCACCGATAAACGACTGCTGGAACCATCTGCAAAACTTCAAACTGATAGTTTTTCCCGGTTGCATCCGTTGCAGGAGCGGCCGAGAAGGGTCCACTGTCATTATACAGTATGCGAGCAGCCTCTAGAATCAAAATAAAAACCATCACTGACCAACTTTGTTGTGTTATTTGAAATGTTTTTGATTCATTTTTGGATGTCTTGATTTTTATGTTATTTGGAGTGTTACCGTTTGGTTCAGTTTGGATGTATATCTTTTATTTACTTTTAATATTTATTAATAGTTAATATATATTAATATTTATTTCATTTAAAAAAAAAGCACAGTACATTTCACTGTACATCATGGTACAGTCAGTACTATTTATTTTTAAAAGAAAGAAATAAAAGTAATAAAGTTCAGCAATATTTTACTTTGAGTGTTATGTTTTCATTCAGTGTATATATATATATATTTGTAACTGACTTTAGTTGTGAGAATGTGGTGTAGATGTAGAGGTTAAACTTTACATCTTGGTCACGGCACCATTTTCTCACTCTCTTCTTCTCAGGCGCATCAGTTGTGAACAAAAGCGGCTGTGCTGAATGAACAGGCGGCCGGAGGGAGGCGGAGAGCCGCTATTGTTCCGTACAGAACAAAGATGAATATCTAAACACTGCAGGGAAAGAAATACCGAACCAGCCTGATCTACTCAAACAGCACAAGTAATGCTAAACTGCTTTCGTAAATAACTGTTTTCTACTATATGAATCTTTAATAAACGCCGGTGTGCTGCGCGTGAGGGCACGAGCGCCATCAATCAAGCTTCAAAACAAAACAACGCGCGTGGAACAGTCGGCAGGCGCGTGACTAGCTGGAGCGCTGTCAGTGAATATGAACACAAAGCCAAACACCTAAACGCAAAAACCCAGCCATTCTTTTAAAGTAATTTACTTGTTTACGTGCTTTATGAGCAAACAACGGCAAAGAAAACACGTCCAGATAACTTTCTGACTAGGCGCGAATCTACATCAAAAAGCTAGCTAGCTAGCTGCATTTTTTAACCCTACCCGTATCCCGACAAACCCCGCCTCCTGGGGGAGGGCCTTTCTGCTGATATCTCGATTCCTGCGCTGTGATTGGCTCGTACAGCGCACTGTGCCGGACCCATATGTAGATTTTTGCCAATCGCAGGGCAAAAGGCGTGATTTGTGGGAAAACAGGTGGGAGAACAATAAGTGTATAGCTACCGCCACCTAGCCAGCCAACAACTTGCAGTATTATTGTCCAAGACAAAGTTAACCACAAGTTGCGGTTTTAATCAGTGTTACTCAAAATACATTATCTTAGGTCTAATTTGTATGTAAACTGAACTTTTGAGACTTTGAGGGTAAATATTAGTTAGCTAACTATAAGCAGCGTAACCTGCTAGCCCAATTTATTACACTGTAAATTACCCGAAGGAGAGCTAAAGCATGAGCGTGGTAAATAAACACAACCATGTCTAATAACGTCATACACACAGTGTAGAAGCCGAAATAGCAGCCGAGCCTGTATTAAATGCCCGTAGGTGCCCTTCAGCGGGCAGTTAGGCAGTAACACATGTAGACAAGCTAACCAGAGAAAGAAGAGACGCAGCGCGGCGGCGTTCCCACTCGCCTGGAGCTGCTAGCACGCTAGGCTAACGTGGCTAGCTAAGGCCGGCCCGGACACAAAGGCTAAAAAAAGCAGCCATGTACTCACTGTTCGAGAGGTTTAGAAGCGCCGCGTCCGGCGTGGACTTCACCTCCAGCCGCAGGGGCTGCTGCTCGGAATGCCGCTGGATGTCTCCGTTAGCGTCCCCGATAGAAAGGAGCCGCACGCCGGGAAACACGGACACCGCCATCTTCGAGCTCGCGCAGAGAGACAGCCGCTCGCAGCAGCGCGCCACATCCAAACGCACGGGGGAAACGAGCCTGACTCACTACTGCCCCCTAACGACCACACCAGTAGACTTACAGAACTTTAGGCTGTTTTCACACTTGAGTCCTCTTTTAGAAGAACCGAACTCGGACCCCTTAAAATGGACCAAGAGGTGAACCAAGTGAAAAAGGACCCATTTCTCCTTACGTTCACACTGTCCCCGTCCCTGAAACAGGACTCAGACCTCTTCATACTGTTGCTTTTTGGGTCCCAGTCCTCTTTCACATTGAGGGTACAGCAATATTGTGCAAGATGGCTGACCCTAAACATGTGCTAATTTTCCTGTATATATGTTTTTAAAATTGCAAAAGAGAAATAGAGTTCTGCAGGTATGATGTATTTTTGTAGGCCAGCCCAGAACTTAGCATCATCCTGGTTCCCTCGACAAAAAGCCAGTAGGATTTTCCCACTGTCTTTTAGATTGTTGCAGAAAATAAGTTCTGTGACCAACAAAAGTATATGATGCTTACATGTTTTGTTCATCAAGATGAACCATTCACAAATGAACACAACTTTTATGTATTTTGAAGCCTAAATACAATCACCAGAAGTAAAAAGCTAAAGTTAGGCTATAAACGAACTACACCACGGTCACATGACTTCAGCGTCACCACCACTAAGCTTTGGATACAATTTATAGCACTACAGTTTGAAAAAAAATCTACATTTGGAAAATACTATAAACTGATAAATCTACAAGTTGGAAAGTTTGAGTTGGAATAGTTTGCAAGAGCGCGAGTATAAACAACAAGGCTGTGGTAGATTAGTTTTCCTGTTCGGTGTGATGACGTTTAAAGACCCTGACAGCCTCTGTAGTACCATTTAGCAAAAGCTAAATGTAAAAGCTTAAAAAATCACAATTGAGGTGTTACTGATGTATTTTATGTCGTAGAATAAAACACGAGAATATCTTGAGCTTGTGTTAACCACAGACTTTATTTCAGGCATTTAACCAAAAACCTCAAAAAAAACAAAACATTGACATCGGGTTGATGGAATCGGAAGTGCTAAAATGCTAACTATTTTCCGGGGTTTAGGACTCATTTTTGCAGCACTCTATAGAGAACACAATTTTAAAAATGAAAGAAATCAAAGCACAACACAACAAACGAATGCAGAGAGAAAAAGGACAAGAAAAATATGGCAAAAAACCCTCCTGCTGAAGCAGCATTGTTCAGTCCGTACAGGATTTCATGTTTTTTTTTTGTGATTGTTGCGGCCAAAAATGCTTGATTTTGCTGTGGCTGTTTTCAAAATTTGCTGAGTTTTTGTGTTTTTTTGCCGAAAACTACTTGAATTGGGGAAATTGCAGTTGCACTAAATTGTTTTGCACGGCCTTTCACAGTGATGTTTGTTGGTAAATGAGACCTTTTAGCTGTGAATCACAGCTCTGGCTGAATGCGCATTGTGATGACATCACATGACTGATTTTGAGTTAATTTCTGCGCTCGTAAAACCTCAAAATCCTGGAGGGACTGATTGTTTATCTCTGGGGCTTAATATAGTAATCCTTCCAAATTTGGAGAAGTGCAGCCCTTTCCTCACATCTGTCCATAACATCCCTCTCCCATCAGAAGCAGCCATTTTGAATAGCGCAATTTGTATGGAGGCCTGCATGAGAATTCGCAAATGGAAGAATCAGTTGAGCCCAGAGTGATTTGTGTTCACAATGCATGTGTTTAGTGAACTGTACCGTTAGCTGAAAGCAAACCGTATTCAGACCACTTCCCAAGATGTTCGCGGTCGGGTTAGCTTTAAAAGTGTTTGAGATCGTTTGGAGAGTTCACACATGGGATTTTTGGCACCCTTAGTGTACATGCTGAGATGTTTATTAGGAATGCATTTTTTTTTTTTTACTTCAGATTTATAATTTAGGACTACTAGAACATTTTAACATTTTATTATGTCAGTAACATGCGTATGTGTAAAGTAAGTGACTAAAAAGCACAGGAATATTCTTTGCACTGTCTTTCCATTCTAGTACTAAGCAGTGTTGTCTTGTTATAGGAAAATAATCATGGCACGAGGCTGGAGGATGCCAGTCTATTGCAGGCAGGGCACCACATTTTAATTCACACCTGAAGCAATTTATCTTCCCCAATCCACTAATGGTTTTTGAGAGCTGAGAGGAAACTGGAGAACCTACCTACCATGAAACCCATGCGAACACAGGGAGAACTTTCAATGCTCCAGACAGACAGTAACATGAGCTCAGGATCACACTGGGGATTCAGGAGCTGTGATGCAGCAACCCTACCAGCTGCTCCACTGTGCCACCTCAAACCAGCAATAGTCTATAGACTTTTAGTTCATGAATCCTGATAGATTCTATGGCTGCTTTGTATAACTGCACTTAAAGCTGTGCATGGTTTGGAAGTCCCTCTGTATAAGAGCATCTGCCAAATAACTGCATATAAAAGCAATGTACAGTACTGTGCAAAAGTTTTAGGCACCCTATTTTTAGTACAAACTTTAGATTCCCAAACATTAGTTTTCTAGCACAAAATTAAATGTTACAGAAAAATGTTTGTATGTCATTAAAGAAAGCAGCGTATTACGTAAGAGACACTTTTCAGACAGTAAACACAATGAAGGCTGCTGGGTTTCACTGCAAAAATAAGAAGCGAGTGCGAAAGTCAAAGTATCCAGAAGAACTGTGTCTGGTTCTGCAAGATGCTCAATAAAACTTACCAGCTCATTTCCTTATAAAACTGCACTAATTGTACCGGAGACTACTATTTTTATTTTTCATACCAAATACTGACTTTCTTTCATTTACTACTGTTTACTGCTCTTTATGGTATTTTTTTTTTAATGTAGAAACATTTAATTTCATTATTTTGAAGGTATCTTTGCTCTACAGCATTTCTTTGCATGTGTCTAAAACTTTTGCACAGTGCTGTATATGTTGATGCTGCTACTTAATAAAGAAACATACAGTATAATCACTGAGCACGTTTACATGCACATCAATATTCCAGTATTCTAATGAGTACTGAGTCGTGTAAACACTGCAATCCGATCGCCAGATTCAGATTAAGAAAATATTCTGATTCCCCAAATTCTGATTTCCACCCCTGGAATATGTCTGTTTTATTCAGAATTTATTTATTTAGAATTAATTTATTTATATGTTTGGACACAATATGTTATGATTAGAACATATGAATACTCACAGCAGTCACTTTTTATAATGCATTATAATGTTATTATGAAATAACTTTCAATCAGTAGGTAAATCATTTGAAATTGAGCTGTTTGTTATTGATATGAATTGTATTACACATGAGAATGTAAAGTGGTTGCAATCATATCTTTATTGTGTGGTGTTGGCATAGCAAGAGTCACAGAAAAGAGAGAAATATCTCTTTTTTTTTTTTTTTTAAACAAAAATGACAAGAGGCCTTGAGCCCTTTAGCTTTACAAGCATTAATAATGTAATCTAAACAAAAGAGGTGCATTCATAACTTTATGTCTTCCGTTGCTCATGATTCAAGATAAACAACTGGAGCCTCAGGTTTGGTCAATATACCAATTATATCTCATACTACACTACAGTTTTTGTTGCAGTTTGAAAACAATCAGCATAAAAGCAACAGCACCCATTTGGTCTAACAATATCCAAGAAATGATTGTTGCAGGAAAAAGACATCAAAAACACTTAAAACACTATAAATGGCTTTCCTATTTGACCTGGAAGGCTCATTATGTTTCATGCTTATGTTTTACCAGACTGTATACATGACAAACAAATAAATGTCCACCTCTTTGGTGGAAGTATTCATTCATTTTGCTTCCGGGTCAAAAGTAAATGCAACACAAGGACATGCAGACTCAAAAAAGCAAAAGAAAGGTAAGTCTTTTAAAACCAAGGGCCTGAGAATTATTTGACACAGCCTTTATTTGTAATGTAATTAAACAATACATAAAATTCTCTCGTATAAAGGTCTAATTACAGGACACAGCATAAGAACAACACAGTTTAAAACTATATAGCTTCTTGCAAAAAAATAAAGAGTTGGTGAAAATGTAAGAGCGGTGTTGGTCCAGCTGCAGAGTTCACTTCTGAAGTGAATGAAGAGCAGCTATTAAGACATGTTTTTAACACCTCGTCCTTTCATCTGCTGTTCAGTCAGAGAGAGAGAGAGAGAGAGAGAGAGAGAGGCAGAAAGTGAATAAATGAATAAGATACGAATGATTAACCAGGAAGAGTTATGTTCAATGCATGTTCAAATATATCAATGTATATTATAAAACACAGCGTGGATCTACCTCAGAAGAGTGCACAGGATTTGGGAGGCCGGAATGGATTATCACTTGAGGGAATCCCCACAAGCAAAGGGTCTTTATTGGCATTTTGCAAGCAGAATGTCTTCAGATCAGCTGCAGCTTGTGAAACCTGATGTAAACAAAGAGCGATGGGACAAACTTTTACACCCTCGTTGTTTCGGAGTGAAAAAAAAAATATACCTCCATTTTACAAATTACCTGAAAAAAAAAAAACAAAGTTAAAAATTCAATACAGGTCCATCCTGCAAGAAGATAGAGGTTTGGTCAGAAGGCATTGATTAATTTTCTAGAACAGCAATTCTGAAAATAGTGTCAGCTCAAAATAAAAAATTATAATTACAAATTTATATTAAGATGTTAATTCTAACGAGGTGGGGGGCACGGTGGCTTAGTGGTTAGCACTGTTGTCTCACACCTCCAGAATTGGGGGTTCAATTTCAGTCTCCACCCTGTGTGCGCGTGGAGTTTGCATGCTCTCCCAGTGCTTCAGGGGTTTCCTCCGGGTACTCTGGTTTCCTTCCCCAGTCCAAAGATGTGTGTTGTAGGCTGATTGGCATTTCCAAATTGTCCCTAGTGTGTGAATGTGTGCGTAATTCAGTCCGTACAGGATTTCACAGGAGTTTTTTTTTTTGCGATTGAAAAATGCTTGATTTTGCTGTGGTTTTTTAAGGGTTTTTTTTTTCAGAAAACTACTTGAATTGGCAAAACTGCAATTGCACAAAATTGTCTTTCACAATGATGTTTGTTGGTAAATGAGACCTTATAACAGTCTGCTTGGTCTTTTTCATCTTTGGCCTGGAGAACTCGGCGTCCGTTTTTCCCGAAAACAAGCTGAAACGTGGACTCATCTGACCACAGCACACGTTTCCACTGCCTTTCAGTCCATCTGAGATGAGTTCGGACCCAGAGAACTCGGCGGTGTTTCTGCATAGAGTTGATGTGTGGCTCCCTCCTTGCGTAATAGAGCGTTGGGTTGCATTTCTGGATGCAGCGGCGGACTGTGTTAAGTGACAACGGTTTTTCCGAAGTCACAGCAGCATGACAATTTCTCAAGCAATGCCACCCGAGGGCTCGAAGGTCACGCACATTCATTTTTTTCTGTCCTTGCCCTTTACGCAATGAGATTTCTCCAGATTCCCTGAATCTTTTCACAATATTATGCACTGTAGATGGTGAAAGACCTAAATTATGTGCAATCTTGCGTTGAGCAGTGTTCTTTTTGAACTGACTGACAATTCTCTCACGAGGTTTGGCACAAAGTGGTGAGCCACGACCCATCCTTGCTTGGAAAGATTGAGCTTTTGGTGGATGCACATTTTATGCCCAATACTGATACCTTCCCCTGTTACCAATTAACCTGATCCTCCAAAATGGTGTTATTTGAATATTCTATAAACTTTTCAGTCTTATTTTGCCTCTGTCCCAACTTTTTTTTGAGTGTGCTGAAGGCATCAAATTCTAAATTTGTTTATATTTACAAAATACAATTAAGTTGGTCAATGAAAACATTGAATATCTTTTCTTTGTACTTTTGTCAGTTAATTAAAGTTTCAAGAGACTTGACAAATCACAGATTTTTGTTTTTATTGCATTTTAGATAACATCCCAACTTTTATGGAAATGGGGTTAGTAGTATGCATCATCAATAAGTTGTATACTGAATTTGGCCTTTTAATGTCACTGTCTTAATACATTAAGCCATGTTTACATTAAGCCAAGTGTTTTCTTTATAACAGTTTTCTATGGGGGAGAAATTGCTTAAGGTAAAAATATTGTCTTTACACTTGGATTATAAGGACGAGCGCAGGTTTGTAGAAGAATGAAAGCATAACATAACAGAGATTAAGACTTAGCAATTGGTGTGGTACGCATTCAGCACTGTGGAATAAAGTGAAAATTCGGAAAAATTTTTATCCTGGTCTTTCATAAGAGTTATTAGAGAATGTTTATATCACATTCAGAAAGAAAGAAAGAAAGAAAGAAAGAAAAAAACTTTTTGACTAATATATTTTAGTTGAGGTTGTGTTGTAGTTGTAGCTGATGTTCCACATGAACATCTGTGAACAAACTCCAGTGTTTGGCATAACTTAAATGTCCTCATTTTCATCATGTTGTTCTGAGGACAAGCCAAGTTTTTCCACTTTTATATCTTTTTTAAGTTCTGTCATTGCCCAGAGAAGCCCGAGTTGTGGACGCTTGTGGTTTGTTGAAGCTCACAGCCATGTCATGGTCACAAGCTTACAATCAACAAAGGGCTTCTCTGTTCCCGGGGATGTTCGCTTTCCCCCAGTTACTACTAATAAAAATGTTTGTGGAGAATAGCGGTAATGAAAACACATCAAACTAAAATTAATATTAAAAAAAATAAGATATATATTATTACTGTTGATATTATAGAACAGCTGGTATCTTAACCGTGTGTAGAGACGCCAGTTAAGTAGCTGACACGATGATAAAAAACATGATAAAAGTTGCTGTGGATAAATGCAGTGCAGTGGGAATGGAGGACAGGTGAATGTTAAATAATTAGCTTATACTTGTACCAATAACGCAGATACGACCGGTCTATCAGCTAAAGAAAACAAAATGCTATTTTAAAGTCACATATACTGTAGTCTATACATTAGTTTCATCGTGAAACAAGTTTGTCCAGTCACACCCTCATAGCCGGTTCATTTCCTCACTTTTATCGAGCTAGTTTACAGGTTTGTTTTCGGACCTACCTTGATCCTGCGGACGCTTGCCTCGAGCCGCAGCTGTTTCACGGCTTTCTGGGCAAGAACCAGGTTACTGCTGCTGGCGCTGTTTGACATTTCATTCATATGACTGTTCCAAATAAACAGCGATTGGAAAGAGACGGACTCTGGCCCTGACTGACTCCACAGCGCCCCCTGCACACCACAACTTCTCTCTTAACTCAACAGTTTACACACACACACACACACACACACACACGTGATGGGTCTGTTTTCCAGAAGAAGAAGACGTACAATTATGAACAAGAATATCACAAATAATCTTGTTTGCCATAACTGCACGTCCTGTTTTCTCCTTGTGAAATGTACAAAACATCATCTCCAACCAAAAATCTAACACACCTGTTTTAGTTGAGCAAGAACTTCTTAAGGCGGTGATTAGACGGTCAGGTGGGCACCATTATGGTTGGAGCTAAAGGTTTCAGGAAGGTAGCTCTCCAGGAACAGGGTTGGTGACCACTGTTGTAGGATGTTATTTGATTTTTTATAATCTTATTGTAACTCTACTTGTATTTTTATTGGAATCTATTGGAAATTACAGGGGGTGCTTTGGGAGTTTTAAAATCCTAAAAGATTTTCTTTCAATGTTATATATATATATATATATAAAGTTTGAGTATGTTATCCTGTTACTATAAGAAAACATCCTGTAAACATCTTAAATGGATCCCATTAAAAAGTTCTGTAGAAGTTGTCCAATAGGATATTTATGTCTTGTCCTATAAGACAGTTCCTATAAGACAGTTCTTATAAGACAGTTCCTATAAGACAGTTCCTATAAGACAGTTCTTATAAGACAGTTCCTATAAGACAGTCCCTATAAGACAGTCCCTATAAGACAGTTCTTATAACACAGTTCCTATAAGACAGTTCCTATAAGACAGTTCTTATAAGACAGTTCCTATAAGACAGTTCCTATAAGACAGTTCTTATAAGACAGTTCCTATAAGACAGTCCCTATAAGACAGTTCTTATAAGACAGTTCCTATAAGACAGTTCCTATAAGACAGTCCCTATAAGACAGTCCCTATAAGACAGTTCTTATAAGACAGTTCTTATAAGACAGTTCCTATAAGACAGTTCCTATAAGACAGTTCTTATAAGACAGTTCCTATAAGACAGTTCTTATAAGACAGTTCCTATAAGACAGTTCCTATAGGAATCATCTAGGAATGGTTCCAAAATATGACAGAAATTCTAATTAGAATCAGTTTCATATTGGAATCCTTTAGGATTTTTTTTCTTTTTCTTTTACAGGGTTTATTCTTCCACAAGAACATTAGCTCATTAGTGAGATCAGGCACTGATGTCAGGTGAGGAGGCCTGAGGTGCAGTCAGAGTTCCAGTTCATCCCAAAGGTGTTCAGTGGGGTTGCGGTCAGGGATCTGTGCAGGACACTCCAGTTCTTCCACTCCACCCTTGGCAATCCATGTCTTAATGGAGCTCACTTTGTGCACAGGGGCATTGTCCATGTTAGAACAGGTTTGGGCCGCTTTAGTTCCAGTGAAGGGAAATTATAATGCTAAAGCATACAAAAACATCCTCTACAGTTGTGTGCTTTTGACTTTTTAGTAATAAGTTTGGGGAAGGATCACAGATGGCTGTGATGGTCAGGTGTCCACATCCTTTTGGCCATACTGTGTATGTTATAACAGCTACAAACAGTCATTCTCTCATCTCTTTGTTCTCTCTCTTGACGTTAATAAGACAAAAAAAAACAAAAAACAACAACAACACAGTTTTTCATGTTATTGAGAAACCACAAACTCCTCTGTCTGAAAATTATGTAAAGGAACAGCTTTATCTTTGACTGTTACAAAGTGCGGACACCGGAGACTCCTTTCATAAATGTTAAATAAATGTCTCCTTACAGAAGTTTTAATCAAATTGATTTAAACATTTTTCTTTGGTAAATAACAAAATCAGTTTTTTTATTAGCTTTAAATTATGTGAAGCCACCAAATCCCTGTGTTAGTTGTTACTATAGTAATGGTAATGTATTAGAAAGAGCACATTAATGTAATAATCCTGTTATTTTAAAGACAGACAGCACTATTGTCAGCACGGCTGTTATAGAAAATGAATCAACACCTTCTGATCAATCTGATTCGATAATACAGTAGCACTGTGGTGTATATAAAAAATAACATTTACACAAGTAATGTACTCTATAGTACATTTATAATGCAATTAGTTTGTTTATTCGGTTGAGGACAGTGTAATTGTTTTATTATTCATGCCAAAAACAACTTGCATGAAACTGTATAAACAAGTAGGCTACAGACCTAAAGTAATTAAAAAAATAAAATTAAAAACAAAAGCCAGAGAGAAACATTTATATATTTTGTTTTTTGTGCCCTTCATCTACCAAAAAATTGACAGTAGATGATTGTTGCATATAAATTTGCATTTATGTATTAAAAATTTTATTTTTATTATTATTTTTTTTTACCAAGAATAATAAATAAATGAACTGAATCCGAGAATTTGTGTTGTAATACAGGAAAAGAATACTGAAAGTGTTTGAGGACACAGTGTCACGTGGTGCCGCACTGCCTCCACTATTTACGTCGGTATTGCACCACGTGGACGCGTTCATTTCTTAGAACGTGCATAAGCGACGCAGGATACGCGCGGCGGCCATCTTGCGTACGCGTACGCGTACGCGTAGTTTACTCAGCATTTACCCCATAGTGCCATCTAGCGGTCAGGATTTTACTGTGCATCGTCACGTGTCAGGTCAAAATAATTACATCCGGGGCAGGTGTTTGGGTCAAACGGCGAGGTTTTGCACTTTATAAACATCATGTTATTACGAGTAAGTAAAGTGTGAACTTATTATAAACATGTGAGTTTATACACATAGTCGTATATCAGATTATTCTATTTGTTTAAGGCGCAAGCTTATGCGTTTGTGTTGTCCTGTAGCAGCAATGCTATAACGAGATATGAGTTTTAATGACCGACTGAACAGCAGTTAGAAGTCATTAGAGCTGTAACTCGAAACATTTATACAGGCATTATTATTAAAACCGTGTCCTGAAATCTCCCTGTCTTTTTCAGAGAGTGTTACAGTGTGGTGTGTCTGCGCTGAAGATCAAGCGGTCATTTCATCCCAGTGCGCCGTGGAGAAATCCTCTCATCCCCATAGTTGTAGAACAGACAGTAAGTCTGTTTCAGTCTAATAACTACTCACACTGAAATGTCTGCTTAAATGTCTTAAAGGTTTGATTTGTACTGAGGTTTATCATTGACACAAAGCAGCTTTACAGAATGTAAATGTAGATCCCTAATGAGCCACCCAGAGGCCACAGTGCCAAGGAAAAACTCCCTGAGAAGACATGAGGACGACAACCTTGACAGGAACTCATCCTCTTCAGGGTGACACTTAGGGGTGTGAATCTTCACTGGTCTCATGATTCGATTCGATTCGATATCATGATGCATTGCATCCTCAATTTTCAATATTACTGCACATGGTTACATTTTCGTCAATGAATACAAGCAGTCAGATTTATGAGCTCCCTTTTTATTTTATCTGCTCCAAGAAAGTACACTTCTTAAGTCTGAACACAGCAGACAACAGGAACAATTAGAACTAATAAACACTACTATTTTTGGCTGAGCTGGGTCCGCCTTGGCACTGGCAGGCGTTAGCATCTCAGGGTGAAAACGGCTAACATGGTTTCTTCAGTTAGTGGTATTCCCTACATATTTTATTTATGTGTGACAGGCTTTACACACAGCGTGTGTCTTGTCCAGTTTGTGCTTAACAGTTTGTTCATAAAAGCCGAAATGTGCCCAGACGTCGGCTTTTAAAATAGTGGGTGCATTTTTTATTACGTGCTTTTCTACTTCTTCTTCTTATTCATTGGAGGTTGGCAAACCAGCTTTTACGTGCATTACTGCCACCAACTGAGCTGGAGTGTGGAACAGCAATGCGGAAGGACTACTCATTACTCGCTTTTGTGTTTCGCCTCCCTCCACCGTTTTGCGCTAGCACGACAAGCGAGAAACATCAGTAGGCTATAATCGATTATGGTCTATTACTTCATCGATGCAGAATCGTCCACGTCCGCATCGCGATGCATCATAGAAACGATTAATTTCAACATCCCTAGTGACACCGGTACTAAGTGTGTTGAAATGATGTTCAGGGTCTTAATAATTACAGCAGCAGTTCTTGGGTACACGTCTATAGTATTCAGGGAAGATAATCCACTGAAGAAAGCAATTCGTTTAGGGTATCCGTATGGAATTATCCACAACAATGATCCCAAAAGCGAATCGCAGAAAAAAAGTGAAGAAAGCTTCAAACAAATGTAGATCATCAGGATGAATCGGGCAGGTCTGACGGCGTGAGAGGAGCCACAGCAGTAGAAGTGTGTCAGGATCTAGCACATCAGGAAACAGGACTTTCCCCCCACAACTCGGGCCATTCTTTTTTCTAGTACTAGACATTTCAAATGTGCCCAGTTTTCCAAGTCACAGTCCCTTCTGAAACTATTTGAATGGCAAGGCCTTTAAAAAAAAATTTTGGTTGTAGACTGAAGACATTTGTGTTTGAGATCAAAACATGAATATGAGAAGAGAGTTTAGAATTTCAGCTTTTATTACCTGGTATTTATACAGTCGTGTGAAAAAATAAGTACACCCTATGGAAATTGTTGGCTTTTTTTGACATATTTTGACAAGCAAACATTTGATCATCTTTGAAACAGTGCCTCAGTGATATAACTAAACTACAAGGAAAATTAGCTTTTTCAGTCATTTATTCAACAGAAATATCAATAGATGTGATATTCCTCTGTGGAAAAAGTAAGTACACCCTTGGCCTCAGAAGCTAGTATTGCCCCCTTTAGCAGAAATAACTTCTTGTTGTTTTGCATAATTGTCCACCAGTCTCTGACATCGGCTTGCTGGAAGTTTTGACCACTCCTCCATGCAATATTCTTTCAGTTGCAAGATGTTTGAGGGTTTTCTTACATGGACTGCCCGTTTCAAATCCCCCCACAACTTTTCAATGGGATTCAAGTCCGGGCTTTGACTAGTCCATTCCATAACCCTCCATTTCTTCTTTTTGATCCATTCCTTGGTGGATTTGCTAGTTTACCTAGGATCATTATCCTGTTAAAGGTCCACTTTCGGTTCAAATTAAACTTTCGGACAGATGGGCTGCGTCTGAAATCCTGAAATCGCGTACTGTGACAGTAGCTACTGCACGGCCATTGAAATAGTATGTACTAATCAGTATGTGTGTGTAGTATGAATACAATCCTGGACATACTACAACCGCCATGTTGGCATTGTCATGTGACCTTTGACGTCATCATAAACACAAAAATCTTAAAGGGACCACCAGATTAAAGAAACCGCACTAACGGAAAATGCACATCAGGAAAGTTAACTGAATTAGCAGTTTAATGTGGGCGGGGTTAACAGGCTGAGGTAAACTCGTTGCCGTTAGCTTGGCCGGCTAAGACGTGATGGAGATCACAAAAAAGGTTTCAAACACTGTGACAACTGTTTTCTTGTTTAAACCTTCAACAAGTTAACAATTTATTCAGTTATTGTTAAACAAGTCCTGTTTAACCAAGGTTTAATACTTAAAAAGAGCTGACACGTTGTCTTCCGCTCTTTTTTTTTTTTTTTTTTTTTTTGAACTCGACCGCACCAGTCCTGTTGCATTATGGGATTATGGTAGTGTCCATCAGTTGCATACTGCAAATTCTTGCCGGAAGCGGTACACCATCCGGGTATTTCTCACCTACTGAGAATTCAGACATACTACCCCTCTAGCGTACTGCTTTTCGCCTACTGTGTAGAAGGGTAGTACGTGATTTTTGATCCGTCTGTCCAGTGCACATTATTCCGAAAGGCCCGGTCTTTGACTATATATACCAAATGTTTGCTTGTCCAAATGTGTCAAAAAAGCCAAGAATTTCTTCAGTACTTATTTTTTCAAATGACTGTATGTGTTAAACGACATAGAACGTAGCACATTTTGTATCAGACCACCCAATTTGTAGGCAAGCAAAAATATTAGAACATGTGACTGACAGGTGTTTCTTATTACCCAGGTGTGTCCTGTTAGATTGATTGTTTAAACAGTAAATAGCTTTGAACATCTACTCTTGGTTTTAGCTTTCAGTTTCACCTGTGTAGACTGCATTTGTTGTTAAAAAGGATAAGCCAACATGAAGATCAGAGAGCTGTCTATGGGAAAAGCAAGCCATTTTAAAGCTGAGAAAAGAGGGAAAATCAGAGCCATTGTACAAACATTGGGCATAGCCAGTACAACAATTTGGAATGTCCTGAAAAAGAAAGATAGCAAGACAATAATCCAAAACACACTGCCAACTCAACAAAGGACTTTGAAAAAGTGGAAGGTTTTAGACTGGCCAAGTCAATCACCAGACCTTAACCCAGTTCAGCAGCATTTCATCTCCTGAAGAGTGAAGGGAGAAACCCCAACAAAACAAACGACAACTGAAAGAGGCTGTGGTTAAAGTCTGGAAAAGAAAAAGAAACCAACAATTTGGTGATGTCAGTGAGTCACAGATTTGATGCAGTTACTGCAAGCAAGGGATATGGAACCAAATATTAAGTGTTATTTATGTTAATTTACTTCACGGTTTATGTTCCTATACTTTTGCTCACCTAAAAATTGGATGGTCTCATACAGTCAGATTTCTTTTAGATGAAGCATCAACTCTTTCTTTTATTTCTCAGGGCCGAGGGGAACGTGCCTACGATATCTACTCACGCCTTTTGAGGGAGAGAATCATCTGTGTAATGGGTCCAGTAAGTATCTCCAAAGATTACATGGGTCTAAGGAAGATTCTTATTCAAAAACAAAAAATCTCTCCAAATCCCATTTGTGCGCTCTCCACTCTGTCTCTGCTTTTAGATTGATGACTCGGTGGCAAGTCTGGTGATCGCACAGCTGCTTTTCCTTCAGTCAGAGAGCAACAACAAGCCTATTCACATGTACATCAACAGTCCTGGTACGAGACTCTTTGGTTATCAGTATATGTTCAATCGAGGGCAAAAGGTTGCATACCCGAATGACAAAACGAAGATAAAGTCATTCATACCAATGACATTTAGCGTGTTTAGGTTTCACAGACATTCTTTCCTTGTATGTAACATAATGGACAAATATTTCCCATTCAAATGTCCAGTTATGAATGTTAAATATGTGGTGGCCTGGGAAAACTCTTCACATTGTGAAATTTGGACATTTCCTACTATATCAGGTTTTGAAAACTATAGGATTTCCTGAACTGAAATAAAGTTCTCTTTTGCACATTAAGTTCAAACATTATTCAGTCTGGTTACCTGTGGGGGGAAAAAAAATTAAGATTTCATTCTGAAAGACACCAGCACACTTATTTTCTAAAGGCAACTGCTCTATATTGATTTAATTAGCATTCCATTGGACATTTAACATTACCCTGTAATACATATGACCACTCACTTAAGCAAAGAGTATAAGCTTGTGATGGAAAGTAATCACTCTGATCATCAGCATCATCCACATCAGTCTCTCTAGTCTCTTTGAGGTAAAAGTCAGTCACGGCATTTGAGCCTCATCTTTACTCTTCACTTGGCTGATCACTGTTCACTATTACATTAAATAATCACTGATTTAATACAGCGAGTTTTGTTCTGTTCGCTAAATTTGTCCGCTGCCATCTCTACAGTGTAAATAATGGTGCATGTGCATCGCAGATCATTTGACAGCTAGTATTTAGACCATTTACAAACTAATTTTGCTATGGGGCATGACCAACCACTTGATCAAAGCATGACTATCACTGCATGAAGAAAATACACTTAGCTAGCAAACTAGTAAATAAAACTTCTTTAAGTACACACTTATTTAAACTCCAAATTAGAAGTATATTTACTGTTTCCCCCCCCCATTCATAAACCATGGGGATGCAATGAAAAATCAAAAAAGTGGACCTAGAATTGAATATTTAATTCTGCTAAAGTTATGGTTTTCCAGGAACACATCAGTAATTCTTACATCCTTTTAGGTTCTGTAAGCATGAATGTTTTGCCTCCGCTACTAGGTGGTGGGGGCATTATGTTTTCGGATTGTCCTTGTGTCCGTCCGAGATTCCCGTTACCGCAATATCTCAAGAACGAGTGATCCCGACAGGGTCGAGGTCACAGCAAGGTCGAATATCTGTAATAGTTTTATAATAGGTTTTGTATATTAAGGCAAATTAGGAACAAGAACTAGACATACTGGCTTTGGGTTATACTTGTTTATTTAATTTCTCTCATCTATATGTAGGTGGTGTGGTCACAGCAGGGCTGGCAATCTACGACACTATGCAATACATCCTCAACCCGATCTCTACATGGTGTGTAGGCCAGGCTGCTAGCATGGGCAGCTTACTTCTGGCTGCGGGCACTGCAGGTATGAGGCACTCACTGCCCAACGCCCGCATAATGGTGCACCAGCCTTCTGGAGGGGCCAGGGTAAGAAGAACAACGGGACTTGTACTGCGTTTTAATTGTTTGTTTTTGGGAGCATCTTAAAAATTTCTGATTGATGATTTCAGGGTCAAGCAACAGACATCGCCATCCAGGCTGAGGAGATTCTCAAGCTTAAGAGACAGATTAACTACATCTACAGTAAACATACAGGACAACCTCTGGAAAATATAGGTACTGTTTTTGTAAAGAAAGCTTATAGCATATCAAGCTTATTACTATACTGTATACTGAAAAGAAGTATGGCTTTCTTCTTGCCACTCTTCCATAGTTTACATATAATCCCAGTTAAATACATTTCAGTTCCAGGTTGTTACACTTCAAAAAAGTGGAAATGTTCAAGGGGGTGAATACTTATGCAAAGCACTGTATTTATCTTTTATTCATTAGTAAGTTGAGACATGCAAGTAGACTTATGTGAGAGGCCAAATTCAACATGTAAGTCTTGATGCCATGACTTATTCGTACTAGTCATTACTAATGCCCCGAACGATTGAGAACTTTGACACATTTACCTGATAGCTTTGCCTTGGTCATTTGTTCTTCCCCACAGAGAGTGTGATGGAGAGAGACCGATACATGAGTCCCATGGAGGCGCAAGATTTTGGGATTATTGACAGGGTCCTGGTCCACCCTCCGCAGGCTGGGCAAGATGAGCCAGAGCTGGTCCAGAAGGAACCAACCACTTCAGCCAGCCCCTCTGCCCCATCTGAACCCTCAGTCTCAGAATTGGCCCAGTCTGGGGCCAGTCCACCTTCTTCTTACAAACCTGAACCGTGACATGACGGACTGGTTAGGATAGGATATCTGAGAGTATCTTATTCCTCTCTGATATCCATATGTGAGCCTGTGTTGTGTGTATCACACTGTACTGAGCAAGCCCCAACCTGGGACAGTAAATACTGACAACATGAAGTCAAACCATTATGGACAAGTATAATTCCCAATAACAATATGGGAATCTTACTCATATGTGATGTAGAAAAGGCCTTGTGATTTTTCTAATCAGGATAACCAATAAAAACACAACTTGAAGTGTATAGTGTTTTATTTTTAAGGATAATTGAAGTTGAACAGTATAACACACAAAGGCACAAATGCAAATTCATGTACTTTGACTGATTATTTACATGATGCTATATGTAACAGTTTGAATATATGTAAAATTTACTTTAATTGGGACAGTAAATGGGACACATATCATGACTGTGGTTAAACAATGCAATGTACCCGACCACTGAAAGACTTATCTAGTAGAAAGCAGTGTTTTACCACAGTGTCCACAGTGTGCACCACACAAACAGTGCATAACTTATTTCTTACATGCTTTTTGTTTGCTTGGTTTCTTTCTGTTGACCAAGCAAGAAAATAAAGTTATTGTTAAAAACTGTTTTCAGCAAACGGGACAAAAGTCACATGACACTACATCCCCAGCCCTTCTTTTTGAGTTGCGTGGCCCAGCGCAGCCAGCCCAGGTTCCTCT
This sequence comes from Cranoglanis bouderius, assembly GCA_023630585.1. NCBI lineage: Eukaryota > Metazoa > Chordata > Actinopteri > Siluriformes > Cranoglanididae > Cranoglanis > Cranoglanis bouderius. The sequence goes on from CM042539.1 coordinate 868,429, forward strand.
CCTGGTATGGGGGATAACGTAACGCACCGATGCGCTCGAGTCCCCAACCTCGCAGCATACACGCCCGTCTGTGGCTGAACGTCTCAAAGCCCCAGCGGCCGTGATAACTGCCCATCCCACTTGCACCTGAACATGCCAGTTGGGATTAACTTTAACAAAAAATCTTTAGTACACCTTGCATAAATAACCTTCACATCCTGTCTGAGTCATTACCTTTCATAAGCTCTTATTTTTTTTTAGTAGAAGAAATTATTCAGCAAACATGAAACTTACGTGGTTAAATTTATATAGCTAATAATTCTGATAGATATACTGAATACACCGCCCTGCATCTAGAAAAAAGTTTATGCTGTTTTGCAAATCACACTTGTTTTTACCTATTTTGGTCATGCTGAGTTCAAATACGCCACTGAAAATTCCCTATCACGTGCTGTTTTCCCACAGAATAAGAATGAAGTTTTTAATAATTTTGCTATATTTATATTGCTTTCAGGGTTTTATTTAAATTGGTAGAAGCTGTCAAATTTCACTATTATTATTTATTAATTACAACAATAGACACACAAAACATAACACTAGTTTACAACATGAACAGCAGACAAATAGTCTGTGAAATGTTTGTGAAAATCTCTAAATAAAACTATTTCTAAAGATGAACATTATAATAATATGCAGAGTGCTTAAGGAGTGAACTTCCTTTTGAGGGATTTTCTGGAATGGCTGACTTCTTGACAATCTCTCTGAAGGCACCAGCAGTAGTCAGCCATCATGTTCACATTCCATCTACCATGGTCTGTCCTGGTCACCCAGCTTCATTCCAAAATATGCACAATATGCCTTTTTTACAAAGTCTGTAATTTTCTGCCGCATTTCCGTCTTTCACTGGTCATTATAAATCCCTGAAATCAGGAGTTTTGTGTGCATGTAAGTGTGCCTAGCATTCATATAAGGGCTGATCAGAGGAAAAGTGATAAATGTTGCTCACCTATTGTACATAAACATAGTGTTTCCTGTGTTGGTGGCAGTGTATCTGGCAATAGCTCTAACGTTTATGGTCCATCTTAGGCAAAAAAGCTCTACACTGGACATCAGGCTTTGTGAAAAGTTGTGATGTTCTAGAGCAAAACTAACAGCATATCTGGACTCAGCATCTAAGTATTAGTAAGAAACAACTATCAGATCCTATTCAGCAAATCTGATGCAGGGCGGTGTTATTTTAATTCACATTTACAATTGTATCACCATAAAAATCTAAAGAGATGACCTGGGTCTATGAGAATCCAAAACAAAACTTAAGGATGCAAAACATATGGATAAATACAGCACAACTGATGCGCTGTGGTCTATGACAGTTGCACACTTACCTACTCCTCCAAAAGGCAAACCAGGAAGTGTCATGTGAACTATTCCGTCATTTGAACAAAACCCCCCACTGATGGTTTGCTCTAATACTGTATTCACCACCTGGGAACAAATTGTTGATTATTGTCCAGTAACATCATGCCCAAATTGTTTTATTCCTCTTACACCACAGCAGTTTGCCACTTTGCAATTTTTTAAATCGATTTGTAGTTACATTTAAGGTAATGGAACTTCCTCAAAGCAACTTGGTTCTGTTTATCACATTATAGCGGTTATTATAAGTCGTTTCTTCACCTCCTCTCTCTTGAAGTTAAGACAAAAAAATGCAGCTTGTCATGTTACTGAGATACAGCAAACATTGAGAAAGTGCTGACACTGGAGACTCCTTCCATAAATATTAAATAAATGTCTCCTTCACAAAAATTTTACAATATCAACACTTATACATGTTTACTTGTTAAATACCATTCATAATTACACATTGTGGAGGGTACACCATGCAATTCCCTGTCTAAGTTACTATAGAAAGAACATATAGCGATAACACATTAGAGTGAGCGTATTAATATAAACTCGTGATTTGGTTTGCAGCTACTGTCAGAGCTGCCGTTATAGAAAAATAATCATCAACATCAGACCAATCAGATTTGAGAATTCAGTAACGCTGTGTTATAAATACATATACTGTACATACACAGTTTAGGCCAAAAGCTTACATACACCCAGGACATTCAAACTAAATATTTCACAACTCAGTCAACTTTATTTCAATAAGAAGTCATGTCAAAATAATAGCTAAAAGACAGATTAATTTCAGCTTTTATTTACAATATCAGATTTTCAGTGGGTCAAAAGTTAACATACACTGTTAGTACCTGATGCCTTCAAACTCCTTTCACCAGTCCCTTTGTTGTTGTCTTTGGGTTCAGTTGAACCTTTTGGACCAACATATGTGGCTCTTTCCTGAACGATGCAGTGTCAGTGTGATCCCAAGATTTTTTATAATTTCGTTCATACAGATGCATAGTCATTACATCAATTCCAGACCGTTTAAAGAGACAGTCAACTTGGTGCATGTAAACTTTTGACCCATTGGAATTTTGATCTAGTGAATCAAAAATCGTGAATTTTAAAATGACCTCTGATGTGAACAAAGTAGATGCCCCAGTTGCTTTGCCAAAAGAAATGTATCATAACATGGCTGCATTGGTGCAGTAGTGCATCATGCATAGCTAAGATTTTCATCTCTGTGCCACTGCTGGTTTAAGCAATAAATGGGCAGTTATGCAGTTGTAGGTATACAATAGATACAAAAGTGCACATGTATGGTAGCTAATAATGGTAGGTATGAGACACCTTTCTCTAACAAACTAGCAAATGGCTGTATAGCTGTGTAATAAGGTGAATTTCCCTTCTTTTTTCAGCTCATATTCAGTTAAAAGGTCTTGAAGTTACCTGAGACTGATCAGAAAAAACATAGAGTGCCAGTGGCTTCTCTCTCTCATTGATGAAACGGATGCCTTGATCTAGAGACTCCACAGTGAGGATGGGAAGAATGGGGCCAAAAATTTCCTCTTGCATTAGAGTGTCCGATTCTGTCAAGTCCACAATCACTGTGGGAGCTGGCGATGGGAAGAGAGGAGGATGAGTAAGACAGATCAGCAATAAAATTAGGATTAAATTAAATAAAAGAACTTTGCTTCCTTACTTAAAACTGTAGAGCAGCTCGAAACAAGATTCTTTTAATACAATGGGCCAGTACAAATCTAGCTGGGTCTGAAATATTTATTTTTTTTTCTATTTCACTTTCCTATTATTAGTTTTTAGGTTTTATGATCTACTTTTTAAACTACCTCATGCAAATAAGGGTCTGCCTCAATCAATATTCTGAGATTCATATAAATAAAATCAATAAACCATGACTGCAAACAAAGGTATACATTAGAGAAAAGATTATGTCCACACTCCCCATCTCATATTTTCTCACCAATGTATTTGTCCTCTTTCACACCTTCTCCTCCTATAACCACCTTTCCTTGAGACTTTCCCAGGAGCTCCATGAGTCTGTTCCAGTGTCTATCTGTGACAATTCGGCCATAGTCTGGGCTCTCCTGAATCCGAGGCCCATAGAAGCTCTCCAATGCTTCTACAATCATGGGAATTAGTGCATCTCGAATCTCTGCTGTGCACAGGACATAATCTGGTGCCACACAGCTCTGCCCTGCATTGAAAAACTTGGCCCATACAAGCCTCTTTGCAGCAGCCTTGATGTCTATACGGCCGTATATGAGGCACGGGCATTTTCCACCCAGCTCCAGAGTGACGGGGGTGAGGTGCAGTGCGGCTGCCTGCAGGATGTTCCGTGCCACTGCCTGAGAGCCTGATCAAAAGTCAAGGGGATTTAAGGGAAAGGAGAAAGGAGTCACACTGACAATGAAATCAGTCTAACAGTAAAAAAAATAAAATAAAAAAATAAAAGGAAAAAATAAAAGGAAACCATCTGTCTTACAGTGGCTCACACCTACCTGTGTAGAAAATGTGATCAAATCTGTTCTGCAACAATAATTTGGTTTCCTCTGCTCCTCCACAAATAACAGCGAAGCATTCCTGACCGATCATTTGAAAAAGTCCAGAGTCACATAACAAACAGGAAAGTTTGTACAGATTACAGAGAGTTAAAGCATGTACTAAATTAAATGTTGCTCAAATGTCAGCACAAGGATGAGAATGGCCAGTCTTTAGTTACTGCAATTTTTACTGCATAAATAAACAATTTTGAATGATAAGAGTCCTGGCTAATCTAAAGTAAGTGCACGGTCATCTTTGGTAGTAGACTGCATCTGTCTCAGTAAATTTTGATGGTGCTTTAGTGTAAGAAAATTAAAAAGAAAATGGCCTTACCTGAGACAGGTACTTTGGTATTAGCTCTGAGAGGAGTCGCTCAGTTGCTTGACTGATTTCTGAGGGCTTCAGAACAGCACAGTTGCCTACACAATAAAATATAGTTGTGCTCATAAATTTACATACCCCTTACAGAATCTGCAAAATGTTAATAATAAAAAATAAATAAATAAAAGAAGGATTATAAAAATTGCATTTTGTTTTACATATAGTTCACAAGACACAATAATAACTGAATTTACACAAATAAACCAGTTCAAAAGTTTACATACCCTTGACTCTTAATACAGTGTGTTGTTACCTGGATGATCAGCGACTGTGTTTATGTTTTGTGATGGTTGTTCACGAGTCCCTTGTTTGTCCTGAGCAGTTAAACTGCCCACTGTTCTTCAGAAAAATCCTCCAGGTCCTGCACATTCTTTGCTTTTCCAGCATCTTCTGCATATTTGACCCCTTTCCAACAGCCGGCTATGTGATGTTGAGATCCATCTTTTCACACTGAGGACAACTGAGGGACTCGTACACAACTATTACAAAAGGTGCAAACATTCACTGATGTGCAAGAAAGCAACACGACACATTAAGAGCCAGGGGGATGTAAACTTTTGAACAGGATAACTGGTGTAAATAATTATTTTGTCTTCTGGTAAATATGTAAATATCTTATGTACAGTGCCCTCCACTAATATTGGCACCCTTGGTAAATATGAGCAAAGAAGGCTGTGAAAATTGTTTTTATTGTTTAAACTTTTGAAATTTTGTTTAAAAAAAATTCACAAAAATACTCTGCTCTCATGGATATCAAACAATTGCAAACACAACACAAAAAATAAAAAAATAAATCTTTGTTAAATATAGGTGTGTCAATACTTTGTGCTACCTCCCTATATAACAGCTCTGAGTCTTCTCCTATAATGCCTGATGAGGTTGGAGAATACATGGTAAGGGATCTGAGACCATTCCTCCATACAGAATCTCTCCAGATCCTTCAAATTTCGAGGTCCATGCTGGTGGACTCTCCTCTTCAGTTCACCCCACAGGTTCTCTATGGGTTTCAGGTCAGGGGACTGGGATGGCCATGGCAGGACCTTGATTTTGTGGTCAGTAAACCATTTTTGTGTTGATTTTGATGTATGTTTTGGATCATTGTCCTGCTGGAAGATCCAACCACAGCACATTTTAAGCTTTCTGGCAGAGGCAGTCAGGTTTTCATTTAATATCTGTTGATACTTGATAGAGTCCATGATGCCATGTATCCTAACAAAATGTCCAGGTCCTCTGGCAGAAAAACAGCCCCAAAACATTAAAGAGCCACCACCATATTTAACCGTGGGCATGAGGTACTTTTCCATATGGCTACCTCTCTGTGTGCACCAAAACCACCTCTGGTGTTTATTGCCAAAAAGCTCTGTTTTGGTTTCATCTGACTATAGAACCCGACCCCATTTGAAGTTCCAGTAGTGTCTGGCAAACTGAAGACGCTCGAGTTTGTTTTTGGATGAGAGTAGAGGCTTTTTTCTTGAAACCCTTCCAAACAACTTGTGGTGATGTAGGTGACTTCAGATTGTAGTTTTGGAGACTTTCTGACCCCAAGACACAACTAACTTCTGCAATTCTCCAGCTGTGATCTTTGGAGATTTTTTGTCCACTCGAACCATCCTCTTCACAGTGCATTGAGACAATATAGACACACATCCAATTCCAGGTTGATTCACAACATTTCCAGTTGACTGAAATTTCTTAATTATTGCCCTGATGGTGGCATTTCCCATTTTGTGAAGCTCAACAACCTTCTGCCGCACATCACAGCTACAATGGGTAAAGAAAAGAATCACCCCCCTTTAAAATAATCACATTTTGTTGCTTTTCAGCCTGAAATGAAGACGGACACAGTTTTTGTTTTATCCAGCTGTATTTACTCAGTGTAACTTATAACATCCAAGTGAAAGATATAACACCAACATGTCAGAAAAAAAATTAAAAAAACAGAATCACTTAGTTGGAAAAAGGATCACCCCCTCATAAAAATGACTTGTAAACTCAATCAGGTGTAGCTAATCACTTTCTCAATGGTACACAAAGCCATTTGACTTTCAACTGGGGTCATTTTGATTAGCTCAGCATGAAAAGAGCTTTCCTGGAGCATTTCAGTCCTTGGTAGTGCAACTGAAGCAAACAATCAAGACACTGTCAAAAGATCTCCGGGATAAAGTTGTGGACAAGCACAAGTCAAGAGATGGATATAAAAAAATTTCAAAGGCTTTATCAATGCCTAGAAGCACAGTGAAGTCTATTATTAAGAAGTGGAAGGTATTTGGTACAACACAGACCCTCCCTGGATCAGGACGTCGCTCCAAACTGGATGAAAGAGCCAGGAGGAAACTGGTCAGAGAGGCTACCAAGAGGCCTACAGTAACTCTGAAGTAGTTGCAGGAATTTATGACAAAGAGTGTTCATTGTGTGCATGTGACAACAATATCACAAATTCTCCACAAATGTGGCTTGTATGGGAGGATTGCAAGAAAAAAGCCACTCCTCAAGAAAGGCCACATGCAGTCACGACTGAGCTTTGCCAAAACACACCTTGAAGATTCTGAGGCCACATGGAAAAAGGCGTTATGGTCAGATGAGACTAAAATTTAATTATTTGGCCTCAACACCAAACGATATGTCTGGCAGAAATCCAATACAGCTCACCATCCAAATAACACCATTCCTACAGTAAAGCATGGAGGTGGTAATATCCTGTTATGGGGGTGTTTCTCTGTAGCAGGGACTGGAGCACTTGTCAGGATAGAAGGAAAATGGATGGGGTAAAATACCATCAAATTCTTCAGGAAAATCTGCTGCCCTCTGCCAGGAAGTTGTCAATGGGAAGAAGGTTTACCTTCCAACATGACAATGACCCAAAGCACACAGCAAAACTGACCCCACAGTAGTTGAAGGAGAAAAAGGCGAATGTCCTTGCATGGCCTAGTCAGAGTCCAGACTTAAACCCCATTGAAAATCTGTGGAATGACTTGAAGACTGCAGTCCACAAACAGTCACTATCAAATTTAACTGAACTTGAGCAGTTCTGCAAAGAAGAGTGGGCAAATATTGCAAAGTCTAGATGTGCAAAGTTAGTAGAGACATATCCCAACAGACTAAAGGCTGTAATTAAACAATTAAGGCAAATTAAAGCAAGGGGATGATCCTTTTTCCAACTCAGTGATTCTGTTTTTAAATTTTTTTTATTTTTATTTTTTTGCAATTGTTTGATATTCATGAGAGCAGATTATTTTTAATAAAAGATCAAAAGGTTAAACAATAAAGACAAATTTTCACAGCCTTCTTTGCTCATATTTACCAAGGGTGCCAATATTACTGGAGGGCACTGTAGCTTCTGAAGGGCAGTACTAAATGAAAAAAAGATAAATTACACCAATCATCCTGTTCAAAAGTTTACACCCCCCCAGCTCTTAATGTATCATGTTACTTTCTTGAGCATCAGTGAATGTTTGCACCTTTTGTAATAGTTTTGTATGAATCCCTAAATTGTCCCCAGTGTGAAAAGATGGATCTCAACATCATACAGCCGGCTGTTGGAAAGGGGTCAAATATGCAGAAGATGCTGGAAAAGCAAAGAATGTGCAGGACCTGGAGGATTTTTCTGAAGAACAGTGGGCAGTTTAACTGCTCAGGACAAACAAGGGACTCATGAACAACTATCACAAAACATAAACACAGTCATTAATCATCCAGGTAACAACACACAGTATTAAGAGTCAAGTGTATGTCAACTTTTGAACTGGTCTATTTGTGGAAATTCAGTTATTGTTGTGTCTTATGGACTATATGTAAACATCTGTTATGTGAAATAGTTTATTTATGGCAGTGTTAAATAAAAAACAAAATGCAATTTTAATGATCCCTTGCAGAACCTGCAAAATGTTAATAATTAAAAAAAAAAAGGAAAAAAAAAGAGGGGTGTGTAAATTTATGAGCACAGCTGTATAATTATTAAATGCATAAGAAAAGCCTTGATGGATCAGTGGTTAAGGTTCTGAGCTAGGGACCAAAGATCACTAGAGGCGTTTAACCCTTAAGTGCTAGGATCAATTGTTGGTCACTTTCTATATAAGCATCTGTTAAATTAATAAATGTAAATGTAATTTTCTCTTAAAAAATATTTGAGAAGTGTTTCCCTTTATAACCTATACAACTCCTAGAAGAAAAAAAACAACAACATAATTGTTTGTTTTCCTGAGAAATGGGTCTTTAAGGTGTGTGTGTCTACCTGCAGCAATAGCACCAATCAGTGGTGCTAAAATGAGCTGGAGAGGATAGTTCCACGCACCGATTATCAAAACAACGCCTAAAGGTTCTCTGCGTACAAAGCAGTCATCTAGTTTTGTTGCCTAAAACACAAGCAAAGAAAATGGGAGAGAGAAGCACAGAGGTGTCATAATGTACTTAATGCTGTGTAATGGCTCCTGGAATATATCCAACTTGGTCATGAAGGAAGCATTTCACAATTTGCTTGGTTATGTAGTTTTGGCACTTGTTTGAACAGAACTAAAGACAAAAGGAGAAGCAAAATCTGTCACTTAAAAGTTTCACCATGCACATTACTTACCAAGTTTTTATCCACATAGCTCGGCTGCAACCAGGCTTCCAAGTTAAAGATGGTATAACGCAGTTCATTGGCCACCATATCGATTTCTGACAGCACTGCCTCAAACTTGGGCTGCAGAAACATCAGAGGTGATTATGGTGGACCAGAGCAACCATAAGACAGTGTAGGCGTGGTGTGCATGTATGTGCATGTACCTTGGTGAGGTCTTTATGCAATGCCTCCAAGATCTGTGCCTCGTTATCCTCTAGTAAAGACAGCAGAGCCTCCAGCTGAGTGAGACGGAAATGGAGGGGAATGGTCATGTTGGACCGGAACGCAGCCCTAAGTCTCTCAATCACCTGCTTCTGACTTTCCATTTCAAGTACACCTTGGAAAGAGAAAACCAGTGGAAGACAACGCGAGGTTGAACTTTCTAAACAATCTTGAGTTATGACCAGATCTCAGAATCTGTGAATTGTGAACGCTACATTTTTTCTACATAACACAAAGAACTCACTGCTACACCATGACACTTCAGCTTTGATTAGATTGATGTTAGCTTGCACTACCTACGAAATATGGCTAAAAGGTTGTTGATACCCGACCATCACACCCATATGTAGTTCTTCCCCAAACTGTTACCACAAAGTTTGAAGCACACAATTGTATAGGATATCTTTGTTTGCTGTAGCATTACAGTTTCGCTTCACTGGAACTAAGGGGCCCAAACATATTCCATTATGACACTGCCCCTGTGCACAATGCGAGCTGCATGAAAACATGCTTTGTCAAGTTTGGAGTGGAAGTACGTGAATGGCCTGAACAGAGCCCTGAACTATTATCCACTGGTTACCCAAACCATGATATGCTGTACAACCGACAGCTTGAGCCAGTCAACATCGCTGACATGAGCATGAACGTGTCAAGTTGTCAAGTAAGGTAATTCTTTTCTGAAATGGTCCAGAGCAATGAATTTCAGTGGCTTGCGGAAGAGAAAGGAGAGATACCGAGCCAGACAGGAGAATGGAAACAGTATCTGTATTGTCTTGATTGGTTACAGGCATCACTGAAAACAACCCTCCCAAATCAACCCTGATGTCTTTTGGCTGCATTGATATTGTGGGCCTATTTTAACACAGATTTCATGTTTTTGTCCCACCTATTTACATATACACAAGACCCATATTAATTCTTGTGTTTACATTATTTCACCGCCATAATGTGCTAAACAGAAAACTTGTTTTACCAACAGCATCCTTGTGGTTGTAGAAAGAACAAAGGATTCTTTAGTTTTAATAGTGATTACTGTGGTCTTTCCTTCATTTTACGTTGGCAGTGAAGGCAAGACTGACCGTATCCTTGTCTGCCAAGGCCCGAGTCATGTCCTCGTAGACAGCCCTGCAGTTTTTGTTTTGTTTTTGAACGCTTGTATCCGAAGACCCCCACTTTGTTGTTACAACAGCCTCCACTCTTCTGGGAAGGCTTTCCACTAGATTTTGGAGTGAGCCTGTGGGGATTTGTGTTCGTTCATCCACAAAAGTTTTAGTGAAGTTTGGTATTGAGGTCGGACGAGGAGGACTGGGGGTGCAGTTGGCCTTCCAATTCATCCCGAAGGTGTTCAGTGGGGATGAGGTCAGAGCTCTGTGCAGGCCACTCGAGTTCTTCCACACCAACCTTGGCAAACTATGCTGGTATGGACCTCGTGTTATGCACAGGGGCATTGTCATGCTGGAACATGTTTGGTATAGACTCCTTTGTTCCAGTGGAGAGAAATCTTAAAGTTATAGCATACAAACCCTGAAAAAAATCTGATTCGAGATGTTTATGTTTACGTATGTCACAATATGCAACCTGACACACAAATAAACTGCTGAATAACCAAGGATCGCTTACTGTTGTAACTCCTAAACCTTTCAAGCTACTTCCACCAAACTCAGCACAGCCCTTCAGGCAGTTCTGCCCTATCAATCTGCGTTATTTTTTTTACTGATCAGACTTATGGTTTTCCTGTAGCAGATGATAAAAAAAAAAAAAAAATCCCATAATCCCAACTCCCATAGACTTACAATGACGGAATATTCAGAGCGCTCTCTCTCTCTCTCTCTCTCTCCATATTTTTCTATCAGTCTACCTGTATCACTCTCTCACTCCATCTGACTTTCTACTTGTATTACTCTATTTGTCATCTATCTTTCTACCAGTAACTGTCTGTCTGTCTGTCACCCTTTCTTTCTGTCTGTCTTTCAGCTTCAAACCATCGTCAACGGTTTCAAACTTTCAGACTGGCTTTGTCAAGCCTACATCAAAATTTGTCATGACGAACTTTACATACCTGCTTGGGGGAAAAAAAAAAACCCAACAGAATTTGTAATGGTTTTAACGGTTATAATGGGAATTGTATTGGTTTTAATGGAAACTGTAACAGTCCCTGTGGGTCTCTACTGGTAATCTGTTGCCGTCTGTTGGTGGCATGTTATGTCTAGTGGATTCCATTAAGGACCAATAACATGGTAATGGTTTTAATGGTTAGCTGATGGTTTGTAATGGTATTTGTCGTGGAATTTCTGTGATGGTTTCTATTGTTTGTTTGGGTTGTTTTTTTGTTTTTTTTTCAGCAGGGTATGTACTTCCTTTTGTAATTAAAATATAAATATATATATATATATTAACTGGTCAAGCATAACCCTGCTGTGGCTGCAACTTTCACGTGCTAACGTGGTGAAATGTCTGACCGTTGGTTCCAAGAAAGCTTTCACAAACACAGTGCTGTGACATTTCCCCTCCTTTTTAGAAAGCTTATACAACTCAGCCAGTGAGGCACAAATCAAGGCTCGCGTTTGACAGTTAACGCCATCATCCCATGTCTAGCCAACCGCCTTCATTTAGTAACTGCACCAGGTTCATGTGAGCTAAGCTGTAAAGTTAGATTGTTTCACGCGAACCATCAGCCGGAAACAGACGCGTTGTTGTTGTTTTAAACAAGCTTTATGAGGTGAAAACGTACTCGTACTTACACTCGTGACGCGTAGTCTAAAATCTTACCGAGTCTATTTTGTGAAGCCTTCGTGAAATCAGTGCGCTGTCCCTGTTAAACCACTGGCTTCAGTCTGGAGGTGTTTCCGGGTGTCGGTGAGAAAGAAGAAGAAGAAAAAGAACAAGTTTGTCAAGTTTGTCATCCGAGCACAGAATGAAGGCTTTTGTTTCAGCAAACAAATTCACTTAAAACAGCACAAAAACATTTCCCCCATCCCATAATAACACAGAGAGAACACGGTGCAGTCGTAGGTCGTCACCATGACGCGGCGTTATACTGAAAACAGGTGCAGATTCATTACAATAAACCGGAAATCAAAACATCCTGTTTATGTAGCAGCTACATTTTACGTAGAGTCGGAAAACTTGATTTTATGGAAGCCTCCCTGTTGAAAAAATAAAACCCCCTCATAATCTGTAATGGATTTAATGGCTATAATGGGAATTGTATTGTTTTTAATGGAAACTGTAATGGACCCTCTGGGTAATGTCATGCCTTCTATGTTATGTCTAGTGGATACCATTAAGGACCAGTAATGGTAATGGTTTTCATGGTTAGCTGATGGTTTGTAATGGTATTTGTAGTGGAAACCATTAGAATTTCTGTGATGGTTTCTATTGTTCTGGGGTTTTTTTCCCCCACCAGGACCGTTTCCACCACAGAGGGAAAAAAAATAATAATAAAAACAGTAATTGCAACTTTATATCTCGCACTTTTGACATTCGTTCTCACAATTTTGACTTTCTCACAATTACGAGTTCACATCTCACAATTCTGAATTTTTGCTCGCAATTTAGACATCCACTTGACATTTAGTTACAAATAATGCACTGACAGAATCAATCATTCTGTATAAATGGGCTATATAAAGTACAACACTCATCACCTAGTCAAGACAAGGAAAACCAGACGCTAGTGCACACTTGTTATCTGAAGTTAGTCACATTTTAGGTACTGGGTCAAGTGGACGTCTAAATTGTGAGTTAAAAAAAAAAAAAAAGTCGGAATTGTGAGAAATAAAGTCAAAATTGTGCGATATGAACTCAAAATTGTGGGAAGAAATGTCAAAAGTGTGAGATATAAAGTTGCAATCACATTTTATTATTATTTTTCTCTGTGGCAGAAACAGTCCTGGTGAAAAAAACCCCCAAAACAAAACAATAGAAACCATCACAGAAATTCTAATGGTTTCCACTACAAATACCATTACAAACTGATACAGTTGATTTAAATAACATACTTCACTGTACCTCCCACATAATTTCATGCCCATGTTTGCTTCTTTTATTATGTGCCAGATTGAAACAACACAAAAACGTGCCCGTTGAAAATGATAGATTTTTTAACAGGAGTCTTAACTAGAGACAGTTGTGTGTGAAAATCAGCAGTTTCCGATCTTTTTTCTACCCCTCCTGTTGCTTGATGTGAACTCTTCTGAGTATCCCCAGGGCTTTATGTATTGTTTTGCTGCCACATGATTGGCTGATTGAATAATTGCATGAATGAGCAGGTGTACAGATGTTCCTAATAAAGTGGTCATATTAGAACAGTGTCAAATTATTTACAAATAAAAAACACGAAACATTATGACTGCATATTCACTCCCACTGTTGTGAAACTCCTAAATTACTAAATAAAAAAATGAATAAATTTAAAAAAACGTCTTCATGGACCTTGCTTTGTGTACAGGGGCGTTGCCATGCTGGAACAGGTTTGGGCTCCTTAGTTCCAGTGAAGGGAAATTCATAATGTTAAAGCATCCAAAGACATCCTATACAATTGTGTGCTTCCAATTTTGTGGCAACAGTTTGGGGAAGGTCCACATGTGGTTGTGATGGTCAGGTGTCCACAAACACAAGCAGTCCTTCAGCAAAGGTCAGTGACCGAGTAAGGAGGGGATTAGTCGGAGTAGCAACCAAATGTGGGGAACTCTGAAGGAGCTGGAGAGATTCACAACTCAGAGAGGAGAAGCTGTTCACAGGATAACCATAGCCTGGATACTCCACAATGCTGGGTGTTATGAAAGCCTGGTGAGACATGAAATGTCCGTTTGGAGTTTGAGAAGAATATTTAAATTTTTGGCACAAAGCACTACATTTGGCAGAAAACCAATATTGCTCATAATCCTGAAAACACTACCTCTACAATGAAGCATGATGGTGGCAGCATCATGTTGCGGGGATGCGTTTCATCAGCAGGGAGTGGGGAATCTGGTCAGGATTATGGCAAGATGGATAGAGCTGAATACAGGGTGTTAGAAGAAAAGCTTCAGTCTCCTCTTTAGGAGGTGAAATGCTGCTCAATTGGGTTAAGGCCTGGTGATTGGTGATTGACTTGGACAATCTAAAACCTTCCACTTCCCCTCCCCGGTAAAGTCCTTTGTTGAGTTGGCAGTATGTTTTGGATCATTGTCTGTGGAGGTTGTTGGTGATGTCACTGACTGCTGTTTTTGGGTTTTTCCCTTTACAGCTCATACAATGATTGTAATCAGCTGCTGTTGTTTTCCTTGGCCGACCCATTCTGTGTTTGTTGCTATGTCCAGTGTTTGTGCAGTGCCTCTGATTGACTTTCTCAGCTTTAACATAGCTTGCTTTTCTCCCATAGACAGCTGATCTCTGATCTTCATGTTGGCTCATCCTTTTTAACAACAAATGCAGTCTTCACAGGTGAAACCGATGGCTAAAACCAAGAGTAGATGTTCAGAGCTATTTATTGTTTAAACAATCAATTTAACAGGACACATCTGAGTAATAAGAAACACCTGTCAGTCACATGTTCCAATGTTTTTGCATGCCTACAAATTGGATGGTCTTATATAAAATGGGCTATGTTCTATGCCGTTTAACACATCTACACATAAATACCAGGAAATAAAAGCTTCTAAACTCTCCTCATATTCATCCTTTGATCTCAAACCCAAATGCCTTACACCCAGCATTGTGAAGTATCCAGGCATTCAAAATAAACAAACTGCCCTTGCTGTTCCATAGCGGACTGTATTGCACCTTCAACATATTATGTGAATCAGATGGTAAAATCCCAGTTAAGTCCATTTCAATTGGTGGCTTGATCACTACAAAATGATGAACAGGTCAAGGGGGTGTGAGGCATTATGCATGCATATTAACACACATACTTAAATGTATTATTTATAGGCTGGAGATGTGAAAATGCTTTAATTATGAACAATAGATCATAATCTTCATGATCCACATTGTCCAGTTGGAACCATTAAAAGAACTGAGAAAAAGTCATCAGTATCAAATGGCACATGGTGATATAAAAAGGGGGAGCAAATCATCCCTAACTCAGAATAAATCAAACCATGTGAACACGTAACTGATGTTGGGATGTAGTTTATTGACAGGATGAAAAGGAGTGAGGAAGCAGAGATTATTAAACTGTACAAGGAGTGCAGGGTCACTGTTCTGCAGTTCGGAACTTGTTTAGTTGGATTACAGCAACATGAATCAGGAAATGTAACGTTTAAAACATCTACATACAAAATTACAAAAAAAAAGGCACTAAATTAGATTTAGTCTTTTGTGCAGGCTGCATAACTCTACATAATCAACATCCTGGATTCTTCCGGGAAACATTTCTGATTAGTCCTTTTTTTCTATGAAAACAAAATCCCATTTTGTTGATAAGATATTCACACACTGCAGCACACTTGCATAATAACCGTGACGTTAAGACCTCAGTGGAAAATTTTAACACCTAAACACACACACTCAGGCACAGAGATACAAGTGAATTACAGTAGTGCGTCTGTGTGTTGAATACAGCGTTAGCCTCAAGACCCACTGCCATGACACTCAATATAATAAACATATTCACTACTTAGGTTTGTGCATGCACAAAACGCATTACGATGGGTGCATTATCTGTTCCTCAGGAAGCTGAAATTTCTCACACACACACTTCAGAATTATGAGACCATTTAAGGTGTTTCACAGATAACCATCAAAAAAACAGCAGAGGCATGTTCAGTTAGCAGCAAACTTGCTTTCCAAAACTAATTTAAATCCAAGGCTCTCTGGTAGGCATGTGCCGATAATCAGTTATATGTTTGCTTTTAATATTAACGTTGCAATGTTTCATTTCATACTGAAGACCTAATCTTTAAGCAGATTCTCTCTAATAGAATCACGTGACCTCATAATATGTACAATACGAAGACGTCTTATTGGCACATGCTCACTTTTGAGAACAAAAACAGTGAGGGATGTTTTACACCTTAAACTACGAAAGGCCTTCTTTCCGTTATTGCTGCGGCGTGGAAGACACAACTGCCATACACATCTTCGTGTTATTGTAACTATGTAAACCATGACAGCAAGTGAGGCAGTTATTGCACTGTTAAGCACTGTGGCACATGCTTGCTCTTGAGAGTTCATTCGTCTAATTTACCACGTCATTCACTGACTGATCCAGGAACTTGCTGTAAATGTGAGCATACTGACTATGAGCTGGAGCTCTGCCAACTTCAGTTTGTTTTGCCAAGTTAAATTAGAGCGTGATTCTGAAAGGTCAGAGATGCTAAGACCCTCGTGTTTGTTCCACTGGTGAACCTTCAAGGGTCAGACAACAAAAAAAAAAAAACAACAACCTCATACTAGAAACAGAAACACGTTCTCACTTAAGACAGTATTTGATCGTCTTCCACAGTCAAAAGCACGTGTTAATGGACGAGCATGATGTAACCGAACAAGTCGGACACTTCAGAAGAAAGAAGCTTTACAAGCTTTTGCGGACTTGCGATAATAAACATCACGCCGGTACACGCCACAGGAAGACCCTGACCTCTTACCGAGAAGGTAAAACCTGTCTTTCAGGGTCTTGTGGTGCCGACATCTAGCTTCCGCACTCACACAGACTGGGGAAAAGCAGCAACTCTGGAAAAATGAAATGACATCATCCATCCCCACACAAACTGGAGATCAACCGGATTTCAGGAGACAAATTTAGCCTATGCTCTGAGAATCAGTTATCTGATTACTGTTAATGTTAACTAGTCTAAATATCATCGCTGTTTTTGTTTTTTCCCCCCGTTTAGCAGGAGGCTGAAGCTTTTTTTTTGTTCTCTGAGGTTAAGAGCACTGAAAAGCTTCAAGATTCATTGCTTGGCACCAAACGCTTTGTACAGTGCAATTATCTTTTTATGGGAATGTAATAATGGCACATGTCTGAGCTGAGATTAGTGCGTTTTTAAACCATAATGCCTGTTTTAGGCATTAAAGTGCACCGACTGGCACAGACATCACTCGGCCTCGTCTCTCCAGTGTTTACCCGCTGTATGGAGGCTCTGTGTGTGTATGGAGATGAACAAAAGCAACAGATTCATTGTTCACCGAGAGAATCAAGGAGATAAACAGCAACACTGAATAAATGAGACAGTAACACAGTGCACACCAACCCTGTTCCTGGAGATCTACCTTCCTGAAGACTTTAGCTCCAACCATAAACGTTCCCACCTGATCATCCAATAATAGCCTTAAGAAGTTCTTGATCATCTAAAACAGGTGTGTTAGATTTTGGGTGGAGATGAAATCTGCACCAAGCTAGATCTCCAGGACGAAGGTTGGTGAGCACTGCAGTAAGATATACACTGGCATTGAGTTATTAAAGAAGAGTGAGATGAGCAAAATAGACACCTTCTGTATCAGGTCATGGCACACATCCTGGGTTACAGCTGGACAAAGCTTACGTGAAATTTAAACCAGCGAGTCAGTCAAACATGACCGGAACTAGTTCATTTAGAAAGCATGCATCTGAAATCTCCAGCAGGAGGGTAAATAATCAGTCGTGGTGATGTATGATCAAGCGTGCAACTGGCTGGACACATTGAACTGCGCTCACTCGGCATGACCGGGATGTGCTGGACACAGGGGGTTGCCATGTGGGTTATAGTCGGGTTTTGACATCAGGTTAAGGCAGTTATTGTGATGAGAATAATAATAAGCATAATATAGGCGCATGCCTAAGCTGAGCTGGGTTTAAAACTGAACGTCTTGGGCGTGAGTCTGGACTCTCGCGGCTTCAGAAGGCAGGAGCTCTCTAAAAACAATAATGTTTGAACAATAATGTTTTAATAAGTGGTACCTTTCAAAATCATGGCACTTGGGAATCAATCAATAGTTTGGTTATTAAAAACATTAAATTAATTACATCTAAAAAAAAAACCAAAAAAAAAAACCAATCACACTGAAGTGTAAAGAAGAGGAAGTACGTGTGTGGGCATACACCGAGTATGATATAGATATCATCAGTACTGTTAATAACACTGACCAACTCCGCCATTATTACAATAACATGGGAGTAGATTAGAGATTAGAATCTATTATTTTAGCTGTTGTCTAATTGTAATTTTATCATAGCGCCCAGCCCTAGTGTCAAAAAGAAAAACATTTATATAACAGAGAGAAAGATTTCCAACCACTGATGGACAGAATGTATTTGTTACTGAAGGTTACTTACTTACACACTCACTCTCACTCTCACTCTCTCTCTCTCTCTCTCTCTCTCACACACACACACACACACACACACACACACACACACACACACACACACACACACAGAGCTCATGCACACAAGTGGTCAACATAATTCAGCCCTGAGTTTGTCTCCAACGCACTGCATCCCTTTCTTACAGTTTGAGTGGTCTAAACACACATTCCCGTGTGTGTAACTGAGCTTTTCTCTCCAATTACGATGAACTGCAACCAATAGTAACCGCAGACATGCGCCGAAAATCAGTTATACGATTTATCGCGATTTTTAGCGCACACACTATATCAGTATTATGGTGAAAAAGATGATTTTGCCAACAGGCTAGTTATTATTTTAAACCAGTAGGTATGTTTTTGCTCGGAAAAGAAAAGATTAAAAAAAAAAAGAAAGAAAAAAGACATTTTAAAACCTGTAGGATAGAATCATCGCTGCGGAGTGACTCTTGTTTTAGAGACGGGAAAAAAAAAGAAAACAACAACAACAAAAAAAACCCTGAATATTGTGATGATATCATAAATGATAACAGCACATGTCTACTAAGTGGAATCCATCAGCGGCGGCGAAGAGTGTAAACCTTTGAAATATAACTTACAGCTAAATATAACAATATATCCATATATAAAAATAGAATTAAAAAAAAAGAAAAGAAAAAAAAAAAAACTGCACTGATTAGGAACTACAGTGAATTAAAGGCAGAGGCTCAGAAACACGGCTTCCTATTACAACATTAGTACAATCGCATGGGTTTAGCTTTAAAAAAAAAAGAAAAGAAAAATTTTTTAAAGGCTGGGGAACAGAGGAGGGTCTCGGACCATACTCTTACACCCTCTCACACACTCTCCACCCGTCATTACTGTTACACACACACACACACACACTCTCTATGCTGCTCTCACCCGGTCTCCTTGTTTTGTAACAGCTTTTCATGACGACCTGCTGACATAACACTCTTACAGCGTAAGAGCACACTCTCATATCTCTCACACACACACACTAGACAGGGAGGCCATTTGAAGCTTGACACACACACCAGGTAAAAGTAAGGCAGATCAGCGCACTCATACACTCACACACACTTGTTCATGGTGGGCTGAAATAAGGCAGTGTACGACCACACACACACACACACACATTCGGCACGTCCCGATTTTGCAGCGCGTCAGGCATCCCGGGGTTCACAAGGGCGGAGCAAAAGTTAAGGAACTCGACCTGTCAATCAAGTGATATTACATAACTAGAAGTCAGGATGCTATTTTACAGTCAGACAGCCAACACTGCAGAGACAACTAATGTTAGCTCAATGCTGCAGAGGTGCATAGCATAGGTTAGCTTAGCAAATGTTGCTAAAGTATTATATTGTGTAATTAAAATCAGGATTTGATGCTAATTGGAGTGAACTTAAGCTCCAGCTGTGCTCACTCAAAATCAGGACCTGCTTCAGAGTCGAATTCAGGCATACAGGTTATAATAAAGGTTAGAAAAGGTGCATACAATCACACACACACACAATCACACACACACACACACACAGTTCCTGTTCTGTTGAGTGACATTAAAGGCAGTTAGAAGCACAGGATCTCTCACTCTTTCCTCAGGCAGATACTCTTCTGAGTGACGATGAACCTGTGTGTATGCTCTCTCTCTCACACACACACACACACACACACACACACACACACACACACAGGAATTAAGACTTGCTCTGTGACTTGCCCGTCCCCGTATCCCCCCTCCCCTCCCTCTCCCCACACCCCCAAAAGTCAGGTTTAGTGGTCCAGGCTTGGACGCAAGCAGTGGAAGCTGAGGGAAGAGTTCAGATCACTGCAGCATGAGCTGCTTGAGATTGTCGTGTAAGATGGTGTCCTTGACGTCTCGGAAGACGAGGCGAATGTTCTCAGTGTTGATGGCCGTGGTGA